>JBAMBS010001684.1:70000-172813 GCA_037044455.1 Zygothrica quintamaculata | reverse complement strand
TTCTTTGTAGCGCACTTTTATGCGCTGTCTTTATAATGTTGCATAATGAAGTGAATAGTGACTGACGATATTGACTCTCTCTCTCTCTCTCTCTCTCTCTCTCTCTCTCTGAGAGAACATGCGACAGCAGGAAGTTGTAGACAAAGGATTTTTTTGTATTTTAGTTGCTGTTGACAGGTTGCAATTTTAATTACTTTGACTTTAGGTTATCTTGCTCTTCATTACGCAGACTCCTTTTGATGAGGTCTACAGGATATTAATAGAAGGTGAATGGCAGCTTAATTAGGAGTCAAAACTAACATATAATATTGCCACAATTTTCGCAACATAATATGCAACATATACAAATAAGCAGATTCAAACCATCAATACTAAAAATATTTTTAGGTTCACTAATTAAAGTTAAACATTTGTTATAGTTTTCATGAAATTTTATTGGAACTGTTTGTGCAACAAATTTAGACAGAATTTTAAATAGAAATTAAGGTTTGTCGCTTTGACTGTAATTACAAAAATTTGTATATTGGGTGTGGCAGTTTCAGATTCAATAGCATCTCCAAACCACTTCAAACTGATACAAATCCCACCTACTATATAGCACTATTTTGGCATCCAAATTATGTCACGTTTTGCTTCATTGATTGACCGATTTCACAGTGATTAGCTGTGCGTCATGCGTGGCCATATGAGGCGTGGCATATAAATTGCCATTTGCCTAATGCTGTGCAATGAGGCAACCTTCCACATATATTTCCACTTACCACTTTTGTGCCCTATCCATTCATTAAGCAATTCCCCTCTCTAATGGCAATTCCATTGGGCATATCATTTTCATGTAGAAATGTGACGTCAACAGGCAAAAGTCATAAAGGAAAATAAGAACAAAAAAAGAAAAACAAATATTCAAATTGCAAATTGCAAATTGATGCATATTTACGGTCACATATAATACCATAAAATGTTTTTTAATAAACCTTTACAGCAATTTAAGCTCAATAGCTGCATAACAGCAACAATGTTTATAGTCGAATTTTTAATACTCTAATATTAGCCAATCCGTATATCCTCTCTCTATATAGAGCGCTGACATTTTGCATTGCATTGAGCAGGCTACATGCACAGGCTGTTTGCTATAGAACTCACTTATATATAAGTTCTATTTGTAGACTTTGATTGACCAAAAGTTTTCTATTTTATTTATTTGACTATTTTTGTATATGTAACGTAGTTTAAAGGTTTTCTCTTAATTTTTATATCCTTTAAGAGCCTTATGCAGTATATTTTTGTGATTTGCATTTGTTGATTTTGAGAATATATCAATGAAAATATGAAACACACATGAAATTGTTATTAATATTTCAATATATATAACATTTTGCAGCAACTAAAGAGATAGATAAATGTATTGAAAGGTATATATATAAAGAGAGATAGAGAGGGAGAGAGAGAGAGTGAGTGAGAGATTAGTGTATTGATTTAAAGCAAACAACCAATGACCAGGGGTATCAAGGCAGTGAAATCCATTTGATTTGACTGTTCATGTGGGATTTGGTAGTCATTTCAGGCTTCTCGTTTACTCTCATGTCAAATTGTGCACAAATATTTGCAAATTGCTGCAACTGACAGCAACACAAACAGAAATGTAAAAAAAATATATATATATTAAATATTTATTATAAAGCATAAAGAAAAGGATATATGTATAAACAGCAGGAAAATAACAAATATATATATATATATATATATATATATATATATATTTTTTAAATATTGTCCAGAGCTGTGTGAAATTTATCAGAGTGGCAGCTGGTAAAGCGTTAAGCCTGTAAGAAGAGTGGTTCATAGGTCAACTGCTGGCTATGACCATGGAATACCATTGCACTGACAAATAATTTCATTACAAGGACATCCACTGAATTAAGATGTTAAACCCAAGGACCCCGAAAGCGGCCACGAAAACTAAGAATTATGCATTCACTGCTGCAATGTCTGGATATAAGTTACCAACGGTATACCACGTTAAGAATTATGGTTGAAAGCGAAGGCGGAGTCACATACCTTCAGTCAACCATAATAAATTATTCCCAATGTGAGTCCAAGTCTGAATCCTGCTGTGCTCTTGCCCCTTGTTGGCCAAAAGGTGCAAAACGAATGCGATGGAGTCCCAGCAAAAAAAAAAAAAATTAAAAAAACGAACGCATAAGAAAATCGAATAAAAAACCATCAAGCGTATGTATGAATGAACTAAGGATGTGGTATACAAGCTGCAGGCGGCCAACAGTCCAACAGTCCAACAGTCCAACAGTCCAACACTGTGAAGCAGTCGAGCATGAAAACAGCGTGCCGGTCACATCTCCTGACTGCGTCCTGCTGTTGCTACCGTTGGGGCAGTCAACGGTATAATTTCTCATATACATGTCACGCGCCCCAACGAACCATGCCAAATGTGTTGAGACACTTCAAGGGGGGGCTGGAACAGTGGCCTCACAGCGGATTCGAAGAATGCAGGCAGCTGTGTTAAAACGTTGGTAATTGCGGTGGTCAGTGGTAAGCAGGGGTACCCCGTTACACAGTTATATCCTGCTTGTTTCTGACAGTAACAACAAAAAGAGCAACTAGTATACAACATAATAAACTAACGCAAACAAGTCGACTGAATAATACCTTATACACTTGATACTTGATACTTATGACTGCTATAACAATTTAATTTTGAGCTTAAATAAAGTAAATTATTACAATTTCAAATATTAGTAAGTGTACTTTAACTTTTCAAATTTGATTAAAAATTATCATATTAGTAAAATTATATACTGTTTTTGATTTAAGCCAAGTTTTAGTAGCCAAAGTCTATTTTATAGCTAAGTTTTGAATGTTATTTAAAGCTATTGCAAGCAATAAGCTGGAAGCAATATAAAAAATTTTAAAATAAAATAAAATACTAAAGGAAAAACATGTGCATACAAAAGGACATACTGAACAACAAGAACTCAGCCAGATGGAGAGCGAGGGAGAGAGAGAGAGTTGGTCTCTGCCATATGGGCTACACCCTAAAGTGCGTGCCGTCATCCAAACAGCAACAATAGCAAAAGAGTAAACTTTAAGTATATATATATATATTCTCCAACAATTCTCTACTTTTAGAGTTGCAGTTCTTGCTGCTTTCACCTTTCTTCCTGTTACACAGTTTTTCACTCTGATAGAACATATTTATGGCAGCTTTAATTCCCATTGGCAACATTTGAATGAATGCTGTAGACATATGTTAACTTTTAGTGTATTATTATTAAGTTAAAATCTTAAATCGAACTATCAATATATGCATAAATCCTATATAAATCTTTGACTAATTCCAATACTCTACATTCTATATCATTTCAGGTATGTACACACTCACAACAACCGCAGCACATTAATAATCTTATTTGAGGCCATCTGTAAGTCCAAGGGACAAAAATTGAATTTGCCAGCAAACACGCGGCAGAAGCAAAGGTTGGGGCAAAAAACATCTTAGAGAATGTCAGGCAATAAATTAACGCAAATTATTATTAATGAAAGAACATTTATCGCTGTCGACCAGAGCATATATATCTATATATTTATATATATATATACTACTCACTTCTTCTACTCAATTCTTAGTTGCTGAGTTGCTCACTTGCTTTGCCCAATTGTGGCGACAAATCGTCGACAAGTGCAAATGTCACACATATGGCCAAAATTATACATATACATATATACATATATATATATATATATATATATATGTTTTCTTAGTGATATTTGCCTGCAGCACATTTCTTGATTAATTGCAATTTGATGCTAAAAATTGCGCGAGATTTTTGTTTATTTTGGCATCGAATTGCAAGCGGCCAAAATAGTTGCCCAAAACACAAATCTTGAAGACAGCTAACAAGGCAACAAATGAGAAGAGACAAAAAATTGCAAATAGCGTAAAAATTATTGTGGATTATCTTCTTATACTTTTATTTGTTACTTTTACCTATTCATTATTTTCTATGAACTAATTCCATATTTATTTTCAGTAGTAGAAACTGAAGGGTATTAAATCTTTTAAGAGTATTATATAATCATGTTACTTATATAACACAAAAGACACTTTTTATGATAATATGTCACGTGTAGCGTACACATGCAGATTTCATCTGCAACACTGAGAAAAAGTTAGCTAAAATCGCAGCTTATTTGCAACAAGTTCCATTGCAATTATTGATGGAAATTCTGTATATTTTCTTATAGCTTCCATCAGCGATTTTTATTTTTAGACCATTAAAGAATGTTCACAAAATTTCATTATATATCTTCGTAATCCATTAAGCGACAATTACCCAGCAGGTCTTTAGTAATTAGAGCTGTTATTTTCGAGTTTTCCCAGGCAGCAATCATTTTTCGCAACTGAAAAATTCCAGCACCACTGCAGACCGCCCATTGTTATATCATGGAATGCTTAAAATTTTGATGTGTTTCTTTGGCGCCTGGTAAAATCCTGTTATTCTACGTTACACTGCCGTACTGCCGGTCTGCGTGTGTGTGTGTGTGAGGCATGTAATACTTTTCTCTTTTTCAATTCGATTTCATTGCCGCAATCAAAACAGCTTGATACTATTCCATCAATGACATTGTGTATATGGTGGCAGACAGTCTGTTATGTCTGTATGTGTGGGTGAGTGTGCTTGTATGTGTGTGTGTGGCTTAACCAACAATTGGTATGGTGATCGGCCAGACAGTTGTACTCATTTAATGTTTTATGAAGGGATTTTTGTGGGTTAAACTAACTTTTTGTTGAAACTGCGTTGACAACATTGACGACAACCAGCACACATTTTCTTTCTATATATATAAGTGTTGCACTACGTACGTGTGTTATGTATGTATGTATATTTGTATGTATGTGTTTGTATCTGTGTTTGGCAGCTGTCATATTATGTGCAGAGCTATTGCAGTTAATAACAATAGCTAGATACTTATGGTTGGAATTTCAAGCCTTCTGCAAAAGTTGCTCATATAATGAGCTAAGGATAAGACGCACGTGATTGGCCCTTGGGGCACGTAACGTTGTTGTTGTTGTTGTTGCTGTTCTTGTTGTTATTGCTGGTGTTAAGGGCAAGTTGAATTGCTCTTTAAGTTTGCCACTTGAACTCGGTACTTCACTAAGGCAGCTAAGCCGCAATGCGTCTTAAAGTTGTCGCCTCTGTTAAAAAAAGAACCAATTTCAAGTTTATTTACTTACAACTTGCCTCAAAACGTAACACAATTCAACCACAAAGTACACAAGACACGCCTCTTTCGTGTCTGTCTCCCTCGCACTTTAACTCTCTCCCTTTCTTTCTCTCTCTCTCTCTCTCTTTCTCTTCGCATCTCTCTTTCACTTCTTCTTTATGTTTGAAGCAACCGCCAATTTCCATATGGCAAAACCTTTTGAACATTGCAGTGGTTGTGGTAGCATCTAAATGTCGTTGGCCATTGCCGTAGCCGTCGCCGTTGCCGTCGCAGTTACCACAACCAAATACAATTTGAATTTACCTCTTTTACGCTGTCTCTCTATACACAGTTGCACAGAATAGTTGTAAAATTACACGGCAGGCAGGCTGCCAGGCAAAAGGAGCAGATAGAAAAAATGTCAAAACATTTCCTGATCGAATCAAAGCAAAACTGAGGTTAAAAAATCACAACTCAAACTGCAACTGTATATATATATATATATATATATATATGGGAGGAGACTGGTGACTGACACTGAAGTTGATGGGTTAATGCCATTAGGTAGCAGCATTGATTTGATTGGCGTTGATTGGAAAAATGCCAGCTATTGGCATACCATTTGGCTGGCATACGTTGCGTATGCGTACTTTGTGTAAAAAACCAGTTTAAAACTAGACCAAAATTAATACATTTGCGACAAATGTTTGCATCAATTTGTTTCAATTTAAATTCTATACAAAGTGTAAATAAAATTCAAACTAATTCAGCAAATCAAAAAAAAACATGTCTTAAACTTAGCAACACTTACTAAAAAGCATTGCGTATACGCAGTATTGTCGCAATTTGCGAAAGACGTTAATAATTCAAGTTGTTGGGATGATGGTGTGATTCACATTACGAACAACATCAATCGAGAAGGCTCAAATCAATTGCCACTCATAGAAAAGTATGTGCCAGAATCTTCAATTTGTTTCGGTCTATTGCATAAAAGAATTTTATCATATATCCTTTTTGCCCATGATTAAAGGACAGGCAGATAGGCAGGCAGGCAGGATGGCAAGGCGTTACCACTGGATACCTTTTAGCTATTGCCAGTGATTGGTTTCCAGAGAGTCTAAGCAATATTCCTGTGAATTTTCTGTAGAGTCTTTCATAAGTTACTATGCTATGTTGTTGACATCTTTCTGGTTGACTTATGACCTAATACTTTCTGCATAGAGCTACGTAGTGAATGTGTTAAAACCAATTTCTACACATTTTCACATGACAACAGCAACAGCAGCAGCAGTTAAGAAACACAAATCGAAAAAAGGAAGAGGGAATTCTAAAGGATACATAAAAGTTTGACGAGAAAACTTAACATGCAGCTTACAAGGCAGTTGCCTTGTTTTGCCCTTTTATATCCTTACTTTAAGTTCACTTTTATAAGCAGCTGCTGCTGTGACTGTACTACGTTTGTTTTTTTTTTTTTTTGTTTTTTTACTGCCCTCCATCATCTTAGACAAAAGCTAATAATGTAAAGAAAGTGCAGCTGCTACTGTAACTACTGTTGCTTCAACTAAAGCTGTTGCATGTTGTTGCTTTTTACGCAGTCATTTTGGCAGATGTCCTTCTGCTAGGAAGCAAGTGTCAAAAAATCATAAAAACTCATCAAGAAATACAAAGAAAAGCCAAATAGGAAAACTTCAATGAATGATATGAATACTATGAATACTCTAAATACTCTGAATTTATGTTTTATTTCTTTTTTCACAAGAGCAAACGCAGTCTCCATTTATATATCCTTTATAATGACAAACTTTTTTGATCAATCTACAAAAATTTTGTTAAAATTTTGTTAATTTTACAGCCAGTGAACCAGAGCAGAGAAAAGGGTATCCTTTGGCTACTAGCATATCATAAGCTTAGTGCTTGCTGTTGTTGTTAACTCTTATGTGCTGCATACTTCAGGGCGTTGCCTTGGGGAAAGCGTTTGTTGTTTGGCCAGACAGTTCCATCAAAGTAAAATCAACTTCAAATACCCAACAACTTTAGCATGTAACTGACAGTTGCTTATATAACCCCTCAACTCATTGCATGCAACATTATATATGTGATTGCAACTTTAGTTAAGATTCCTTTTGTTGAGTGCTTCGATTACAACCGATAACCGGCGAGTTATCGGCAAGTAACTCAATCGCCCAATAGGGTTTACTGCACCTTATTTTCAAATACGTTGCAAGCACCTTGATTGCCTTTTGAAGTCGAGTCATGAAAACTCATAATATTGATGAGGCACACAAATCGGTTTGGGCACGTGACTGTGCCTAAGGCTGGAATGCAATGACTGACTGCATATTGAGTGAGTGCGGCCTGGCACAAAAATTTTGTGCAATAAGCCAAAAATTGTATAAAATCAAGTCAACAATGAGCCAGCCAAGCAATCAAAAGGCTTCACACAATTTTGAAGTTGTTTGGCAAGCCAGAAATTCAGCTCAATATATATGTGTGTTTGTTTGTGTTTGTATGTGTCTATTGGTGTATTTGTGCGCGTCCTTAGTTTTCAGGCTGGCACGTGCCTGACAGTCGTCGAGTTAGTTTTAGCCTGCAGCTCCGGCAAAAGAATATGGGTCGCATTTGCTTTTTTGATGAGTACAAAATGATGTCTTGACTTTGTTAGTTGCGTCAAAGAGAGAAAACGAGACAGAGAACGAGGCAGCTTCATGTGGCAACCAAGTGGAACAGCAAAAGGTTGTTGCTGTAATTGTTGTTGTTGTTGCTCTGCATTCACTTTTCTTGACTGATTTAATTTCGAGTTCATTTTGCAGACACAAATCGCAAATAAATCGCTTAAGCATGCTGATAATCGAGGCCAAACACATACAGACACACAAACACACACAGACATATACAAATGCAAATACACAGCTTATTAACGATAAGGATTTTCGATAAAGAATCCTGACAAGCCACAGCAGTTTAAATTCAAAATATTGTAAGCCAGTTCAGGTCTTGATACGTTCATTTCGTCACATGTTTCAGTTCGGGCTTTTAATCGTCTTTAGTTGTTGCCAGGATAAAGGATAAAGTCGAAAGCCGCTGAATGCCAACCCAAGACGATGGCAACGACATCGGCTGAGACGACAGCTGAAAACAATAAAAATTGTTACAAAACGTCGCTTCAAGATAAACGCAAAGCCAGTCGAGTGGTAAACAGTGCCAAGTGAGAAAGAGACAACATAGATAGAAGCTAGGAGTAACAAGGATAGAGGAAAAAATGTGGTATAGTTTGGTAGAAAAACTCAGGCACGTTGTACGATAAAAAAAATGACTGCACATAAAAAAAGGCAACGATAAAAAGCGACAGACAAACAAACAAATCTACACTATATAGGGGAAAGAAATCACAGCGAGTTATCCTTGAGGGTTAGCCCACTAGCAAGCAGACAGACTAGATAGACAAGCAGACTCAACAATGGAGAGAAGGAAAGCATAAGGCTAGTCGACAATCAGACGTATGAATAATGTCTTTATCTGCTCTCTAGGCTGAGTATTGCAATCACTTTTGAGAGCAACTTAAAGCTCTTGCACCTTTTATCGCAGTAAATTTTACGATTTCCCAAATAAAGCTGCATTACTTTAATATTAAGCTGAGCAAGTGAGGCAAATGAAAAGTATTAAAAAATGCTACATTTTACTTTACTGATAAAGAAATTCCAGTTTAATTTATCAATAATCGTATTGAACTACAATTACATCATCCAATTGATTCATCCTTTTGCTTAACTTTAACCCTTTTCCATGTCTCAGGTTACCTTTAGTTTAAGTCAAAGTTAAGTATCTTCTGCAATTGATACTTATATTAAAAATATTCAACTGCAAACTGTAAATGTTTCTATAAAAATGTCGTGCCAATTGATTATAAGCTGTCTGAGTATCTGGTCCTTCTGTTTGCGACATAATCTACCATTGCCATCCTGGTATCCTGGTATCCTGCGTAGCTGTCAATTCTTTAGCTTTGTTATCGCCACATTACTTCAATTCAACGCATAACATTTTGGCTTCAGACTTCTTTATGTTTTTGCTTCATTCTCTCTCTTCTCTTCGATTTGTTTTTGTTTTTGTATATCTATTTTTATTTTTATGTTTTCTGTTTGTCTGTTCAACACTTTTTTCATGGTGCAACTTTCCGCACTTTGGTTTCGCATTTTTCTTGTTTTCCTTTTTAAGTTTCTTATGGCGTTTTTTGTTTTTTTTTTGTGGCTTTTATTCCCTTCAATTCGGTTTACTGCTACACGACGCAGCCACAAATTAGGTAAACTTTTGCAACACTATTTTCTGTTGCCGTTGCTTGTGGCAACTTTATTAGCTGCTCGGCAGGCGTTCAGCTGGAAGAAATTGCGCTTCAAAGTATGCAATACCAAGAGAAACAGCAGAGAACAGAATAGTTGAAAAACTTAAACAATGTCCTTAAATACTCGGTTGTGGCTACTTTTAAAGACTCTGGCAAGCTTTTCATACGTTTTTCCGCTTTTCAAGCAAACACTTAAAGTGCCTATTAATAGACAATAAGCTGTGTTGACCCCATGAGGCACACGCCTGATGTAATTACTAACGATTTTCACACTCACTTGAGTTTGCCATCGATGCGCACAAACACACACAAAACACCTACATACAAATCTGAATATATATATATATATATATATATATATACATCATATATATTTATATACAAACATGCACACATACAGTGTGTATGTGTGTAGAGACTTAATCCTGACATGTCACTCACAATTAGCTGCTGGGCTAAAAATAAGAATAGCTAAGGACCATATACGGTTGTCCTTCCGTGAGAAGCTGAAGTGTATCTGCCCACTGTCAATGAGTGTGACTATATAACTGACTTAAGCTAAAGCGGGTTTGACAGCGTGTGACAATACACATAAACACTTGAAACACACACACACACACATATACACATGCACAAAGTTTTGCCTATCTTGCTACCAAATACACTGGCACGCGTCGTTAGAGAAAAGGACATAGAATGCATACGTTTAACATATTTATGCCCTATAAATGTTGACACTAAAAGGATGTACTATGCATAATAAACAACTAAATACTTATAAATCCTAGTTATTAGTTAAAATTTACAACAGTTATTAAGCCAAGCAAAGCTTTCTTAGCTTTAAATAATTTATGCAAAATAAGTTTAAGATGAAGCTAAATTCATGCCTTTAAATCTATATTTAACTCTGCCGGGGCTAATAACTGTTTTGCAGGGTATCTTTGCGTCTAGTTAATGTCATTTATTATTATTTTTTTTTTGTTCTTCTTCCTTTTGGTTTGTTGGACACTGGTACACTGGCAATACAGACACACTTGGACACAATGCTTGAAGTGTCCTTCAGTCTATTTGGATACTTTGCATTTTGTGTGTGTGTTTTTTTTATGCTTTGGTTTCTCTAACAGTTGCTGTGAGCTTCCTTGCTAAATGTGCTCTATTTATACACACACCTACACACACAAACATACTTATACACACACACTCACATACAGTGAAAGAGAGAGACAATGCCACTTTGGCTAATGAAATGCAAACGCTGCTATAAAAAAATTCTGTGTGCGGGAATGTATCACTCTCAATGTGTGTGTGTGTGTGTGTGTGTGTGTGTATGTTTGTTTGTATATTCTTAAAGCTAAACAAAAATACTAAAAGAAAAAAAATATATATATATATATGTATATAAAACAACAACAAGTATGGCTATAACTGTCATATTAATATTTATGCGCTGTGTTAGCAGCTGGCTAATGAATGCTGGCCAGAACTGAAACATCAGGCAACAAATTGTTCATGAGTAGGAGACAAGGCAAGCTAATAACTTAATTTACATTTAGCTTAAAATATTACAAGTGTCTTAACTTGAATAAGAATAGAATTTAAAATGTCTATTTGAGTTTTTCTTATAAAAAGCAAATATAAATCTGTGGCTTAAATCGATTGAAGCTAAATTTACTTCAAGTGCAACCAATTTAATAACTCGCCACAAACTCCAATTAAGTATTTAGATTTATGCAAAAAAAAAACAATTGGTGCTCTTAATTAAAATTCAAAAAGTAAGAGCACAAAATCAGTTTCAACTTTCTCACTCTTCCAGACAAACTACCTTTGAAACTGTTTCCTTTACTTAATGTAAGAAAATAAGAAAATTTATTTCAATATTTTCATAGGCAAAACAGTAGCAAAACATTGAGAAACTTTCTCAGACTAGTAAGCCATGCTTTAATTGTATAGAGTTGACACAACCTTTGATCTGAGCAGAGTTGACCTGCCTTTCAATGCTGCAGAAAACTTTACTAAAAAGTAAATAAAATGAAGGACCTTTAACTGAAAGCATTTTATAGAAATGTGGGCAAAATTATCATTTTGATTTGCAAATGGAAATATTTTATGGTAATAGAAGCAATTGGTAATATAAATAATGTTTTTTAACTGATTATAATTAGAATTTTATGAAAGGAAAATATATAGCAACTAGCATAAAATTTAAACAAAATGCAAATTAAAACTCTACTTAACATATTCGCTTCCAATTAACCTTGACATAAAACAAAATATTTATTTATTTTTTTTTATGTGTTAAATTGAGCTGCAGTTGTAAACAATTTCTTTTTATTTTTTTTTTGCATTGTTTTCAACATTTTTGCATTTTTTGTCAACATTTTTGCATTTTTTATCTACTTTTTTCAACAAATTTTTTCTGCCTTACCAAGCAAATTATTGAATATAAAATCCTTTAGACTCTGTTTTTCCGAGGAAAACAAGCATATTATTTTATTTAATATTTTTGCATTGCATTGCATATTTTGATTTTAATTGAAATTCGTAGAAAAATGGCTACTGTAATAACAAAATATTTTAATTTAATGCTGCTGTCAATGCCAAATGCTTCTTAAAGTCAATTTATAATGCTGAAAAACTAAATAATTTAGTGTATAGCAGAACTTGTTAGCTTAACTATTTTCCATTGTTAATGAAAACAATATCCTTTTTATATTTTTCTTTTAATTTATATTTCACTCTTTGCATTTTATGCTGCTTGATTTGAACTTTATGCAACTGAGATCCTCCAGACAGGCTCAATTAAGGACATTTTTATGCAATGAAAATTTAATTGAGTGCATTCAGTTTATTTTTTTTTTGATTTTTTCAGCATTATAAATTGACTTTAAGAAGCATTTGGCATTGACAGCAGCATTAAATTAAAATATTTTGTTATTACAGTAGCCATTTTTCTACGAATTTCAATTAAAATCAAAATATGCAATGCAATGCAAAAATATTAAATAAAATAATATGCTTGTTTTCCTCGGAAAAACAGAGTCTAAAGGATTTTATATTCAATAATTTGCTTGGTAAGGCAGAAAAAATTTGTTGAAAAAAGTAGATAAAAAATGCAAAAATGTTGACAAAAAATGCAAAAATGTTGAAAACAATGCAAAAAAAAAAATAAAAAGAAATTGTTTGCTCTTACTTTTTGAATTTTAATTAAGAGCACCAATTGTTTTTTTTTTGCATAAATCTAAATACTTAATTGGAGTTTGTGGCGAGTTATTAAATTGGTTAATTGGTTGCACTTGAAGTAAATTTAGCTTCAATCGATTTAAGCCACAGATTTAAATTTGCTTTTTATAAGAAAAACTCAAATAGACATTTTAAATTCTATTCTTATTCAAGTTAAGACACTTGTAATATTTTAAGCTAAATGTAAATTAAGTTATTAGCTTGCCTTGTCTCCTACTCATGAACAATTTGTTGCCTGATGTTTCAGTTCTGGCCAGCATTCATTAGCCAGCTGCTAACACAGCGCATAAATATTAATATGACAGTTATAGCCATACTTGTTGTTGTTTTATATACATATATATATATATATTTTTTTTCTTTTAGTATTTTTGTTTAGCTTTAAGAATATACAAACAAACATACACACACACACACACACACACACACATTGAGAGTGATACATTCCCGCACACAGAATTTTTTTATAGCAGCGTTTGCATTTCATTAGCCAAAGTGGCATTGTCTCTCTCTTTCACTGTATGTGAGTGTGTGTGTATAAGTATGTTTGTGTGTGTAGGTGTGTGTATAAATAGAGCACATTTAGCAAGGAAGCTCACAGCAACTGTTAGAGAAACCAAAGCATAAAAAAAACACACACACAAAATGCAAAGTATCCAAATAGACTGAAGGACACTTCAAGCATTGTGTCCAAGTGTGTCTGTATTGCCAGTGTACCAGTGTCCAACAAACCAAAAGGAAGAAGAACAAAAAAAAAATAATAATAAATGACATTAACTAGACGCAAAGATACCCTGCAAAACAGTTATTAGCCCCGGCAGAGTTAAATATAGATTTAAAGGCATGAATTTAGCTTCATCTTAAACTTATTTTGCATAAATTATTTAAAGCTAAGAAAGCTTTGCTTGGCTTAATAACTGTTGTAAATTTTAACTAATAACTAGGATTTATAAGTATTTAGTTGTTTATTATGCATAGTACATCCTTTTAGTGTCAACATTTATAGGGCATAAATATGTTAAACGTATGCATTCTATGTCCTTTTCTCTAACGACGCGTGCCAGTGTATTTGGTAGCAAGATAGGCAAAACTTTGTGCATGTGTATATGTGTGTGTGTGTGTGTTTCAAGTGTTTATGTGTATTGTCACACGCTGTCAAACCCGCTTTAGCTTAAGTCAGTTATATAGTCACACTCATTGACAGTGGGCAGATACACTTCAGCTTCTCACGGAAGGACAACCGTATATGGTCCTTAGCTATTCTTATTTTTAGCCCAGCAGCTAATTGTGAGTGACATGTCAGGATTAAGTCTCTACACACATACACACTGTATGTGTGCATGTTTGTATATAAATATATATATGGATATATATATATCACACACACACACACATATATATATATTCAGATTTGTATGTAGGTGTTTTGTGTGTGTTTGTGCGCATCGATGGCAAACTCAAGTGAGTGTGAAAATCGTTAGTAATTACATCAGGCGTGTGCCTCATGGGGTCAACACAGCTTATTGTCTATTAATAGGCACTTTAAGTGTTTGCTTGAAAAGCGGAAAAACGTATGAAAAGCTTGCCAGAGTCTTTAAAAGTAGCCACAACCGAGTATTTAAGGACATTGTTTAAGTTTTTCAACTATTCTGTTCTCTGCTGTTTCTACTTGGTATTGCATACTTTGAAGCGCAATTTCTTCCAGCTGAACGCCTGCCGAGCAGCTAATAAAGTTGCCACAAGCAACGGCAACAGAAAATAGTGTTGCAAAAGTTTACCTAATTTGTGGCTGCGTCGTGTAGCAGTAAACCGAATTGAAGGGAATAAAAGCCACAAAAAACGCCATAAGAAACTTAAAAAGGAAAACAAGAAAAATGCGAAACCAAAGTGCGGAAAGTTGCACCATGAAAAAAGTGTTGAACAGACAAACAGAAAACATAAAAATAAAAATAGATATACAAAAACGAAAACAAATCGAAGAGAAGAGAGAGAATGAAGCAAAAACATAAAGAAGTCTCAAGCCAAAATGTTATGCGTTGAATTGAAGTAATGTGGCGATAACAAAGCTAAAGAATCGACAGCTACGCAGGATACCAGGATCAACAACAACCTTTTGCTGTTCCACTTGGTTGCCACATGAAGCTGCCTCGTTCTCTGTCTCGTTTTCTCTCTTTGACGCAACTAACAAAGTCAAGACATCATTTTGTACTCATCAAAAAAGCAAATGCGACCCATATTCTTTTGCCGGAGCTGCAGGCTAAAACTAACTCGACGACTGTCAGGCACGTGCCAGCCTGAAAACTAAGGACGCGCACAAATACACCAATAGACACATACAAACACAAACAAACACACATATATATTGAGCTGAATTTCTGGCTTGCCAAACAACTTCAAAATTGTGTGAAGCCTTTTGCCAACGTCAACAGCATTTTAAACGCAGTCAAACTTGACTGCAGTGCTGCGCCCTACGTCCTGGAGGTCCCTTCTTAAGTACGTTTCTGTACCCAGGCCGATTGTTGGCTGCTTTCTTCATCGTTGACTTGATTTTTATACAATTTTTGGCTTATTGCACAAAATTTTTGTGCCAGGCCGCACTCACTCAATATGCAGTCAGTCATTGCATTCCAGCCTTAGGCACAGTCACGTGCCCAAACCGATTTGTGTGCCTCATCAATATTATGAGTTTTCATGACTCGACTTCAAAAGGCAATCAAGGTGCTTGCAACGTATTTGAAAATAAGGTGCAGTAAACCCTATTGGGCGATTGAGTTACTTGCCGATAACTCGCCGGTTATCGGTTGTAATCGAAGCACTCAACAAAAGGAATCTTAACTAAAGTTGCAATCACATATATAATGTTGCATGCAATGAGTTGAGGGGTTATATAAGCAACTGTCAGTTACATGCTAAAGTTGTTGGGTATTTGAAGTTGATTTTACTTTGATGGAACTGTCTGGCCAAACAACAAACGCTTTCCCCAAGGCAACGCCCTGAAGTATGCAGCACATAAGAGTTAACAACAACAGCAAGCACTAAGCTTATCATATGCTAGTAGCCAAAGGATACCCTTTTCTCTGCTCTGGTTCACTGGCTTAACTTAAAGTACTGTAAAATTAACAAAATTTTAACAAAATTTTTGTAGATTGATCAAAAAAGTTTGTCATTATAAAGGATATATAAATGGAGACTGCGTTTGCTCTTGTGAAAAAAGAAATAAAACATAAATTCAGAGTATTTAGAGTATTCATAGTATTCATAGCATTCATTGAAGTTTTCCTATTTTGCTTTTCTTTGTATTTCTTGATGAGTTTTTATGATTTTTTGACACTTGCTTCCTAGCAGAAGGCCATCTGCCAAAATGACTGCGTAAAAAGCAACAACATGCAACAGCTTTAGTTGAAGCAACAGTAGTTACAGTAGCAGCTGCACTTTCTTTACATTATTAGCTTTTGTCTAAGATGATGGACGGCAGTAAAAAAACAAAAAAAAAAACAAACGTAGTACAGTCACAGCAGCAGCTGCTTATAAAAGTGAACTTAAAGTAAGGATATAAAAGGGCAAAACAAGGCAACTGCCTTGTAAGCTGCATGTTAAGTTTTCTCGTCAAACTTTTATGTATCCTTTAGAATTCCCTCTTCCTTTTTTCGATTTGTGTTTCTTAACTGCTGCTGCTGTTGCTGTTGTCATGTGAAAATGTGTAGAAATTGGTTTTAACACATTCACTACGTAGCTCTATGCAGAAAGTATTAGGTCATAAGTCAACCAGAAAGATGTCAACAACATAGCATAGTAACTTATGAAAGACTCTACAGAAAATTCACAGGAATATTGCTTAGACTCTCTGGAAACCAATCACTGGCAATAGCTAAAAGGTATCCAGTGGTAACGCCTTGCCATCCTGCCTGCCTGCCTATCCGCCTGTCCTTTAATCATGAGCAAAAAGGATATATGATAAAATTCTCTTATGCAATAGACCGAAACAAATTGAAGATTCTGGCACATACTTTTCTATGAGTGGCAATTGATTTGAGCCTTCTCGATTGATGTTGTTCGTAATGTGAATCACACCATCATCCCAACAACTTGAATTATTAACGTCTTTAGCAAATTGCGACAATGCTGCGTATACGCAATGCTTTTTAGTAAGTGTTGCTTAGTTTAAGACATGTTTTTTTTTTGATTTGCTGAATTAGTTTGAATTTTATTTACACTTTGTATAGAATTTAAATTGAAACAAATTGATGCAAGCATTTGTCGCAAATGTATTAATTTTGGTCTAGTTTTAAACTGGTTTTTTACACAAAGTACGCATACGCAACGTATGCCAGCCAAATGGTATGCCAATAGCTGGCATTTTTCCAATCAACGCCAATCAAATCAATGCTGCTACCTAATGGCATTAACCCATCAACTTCAGTGTCAGTCACCACTTCCCATACATATATATATATATATATATATATATACAGTTGCAGTTTAGTTGTGATTTTTTAACCTCAGTTCTGCTTTGATTCGATCAGGAAATGTTTTGACATTTTTTCTATCTGCTCCTTTTTGCCTGGCAGCCTGCCTGCCGTGTAATTTTACAACTATTCTGTGCAACTGTGTATAGAGAGACAGCGTAAAAGAGGTAAATTCAAATTGTATTTGGTTGTGGTAACTGCGACGGCAACGGCGACGGCTACGGCAATGGCCAACGACATTTAGATGCTACCACAACCACTGCAATGTTCAAAAGGTTTAGCAATATGGAAATTGGCGGTTGCTTCAAACATAAAGAAGAAGTGAAAGAGAGATGCGAAGAGAAAGAGAGAGAGAGAGAGAGAAAGAAAGGGAGAGAGTTAAAGTGCGAGGGAGACAGACACGAAAGAGGCGTGTCTTGTGTACTTTGTGGTTGAATTGTGTTACGTTTTGAGGCAAGTTGTAAGTAAATAAACTTGAAATTGGTTTTTTTTTTTAACAGAGGCGACAACTTTAAGACGCATTGCGGCTTAGCTGCCTTAGTGAAGTACCGAGTTCAAGTGGCAAACTTAAAGAGCAATTCAACTTGCCCTTAACACCAGCAATAACAACAAGAACAGCAACAACAACAACAACAACGTTACGTGCCCCAAGGGCCAATCACGTGCGTCTTATCCTTAGCTCATTATATGAGCAACTTTTGCAGAAGGCTTGAAATTCCAACCATAAGTATCTAGCTATTGTTATTAACTGCAATAGCTCTGCACATAATATGACAGCTGCCAAACACAGATACAAACACATACATACAAATATACATACATACATAACACACGTACGTAGTGCAACACTTATATATATACAAAGAAAATGTGTGCTGGTTGTCGTCAATGTTGTCAACGCAGTTTCAACAGAAAAGCTAGTCTTCAACCCACAAAAATCCCTTCATAAAACATTAAATGAGTACAACTGTCTGGCCGATCACCATACCAATTGTTGGTTAAGCCACACACACACACATACAAGCACACTCACCCACACATACAGACATAACAGACTGTCTGCCACCATATACACAATGTCATTGATGGAATAGTATCAAGCTGTTTTGATTGCGGCAATGAAATCGAATTGAAAAAGAGAAAAGTATTACATGCCTCACACACACACACACGCACACCGGCAGTATGGCAGTGTAACGTAGAGTAACAGGACCTTACCAGGGCGCCAAAGAAAACACATCAAAAATTTCAAGCATTCCATGATATAACAATGGGCGGTCTGCAGGGGTGCTGGAATTTTTCAGTTGCGAAAAATGATTGCTGCCTGGGAAAACTCGAAAATAACAGCTCTAATTACTAAAGACCTGCTGGGTAATTGTCGCTTAACGGATTACGAAGATATATAATGAAATTTTGTGAACATTCTTTAATGGTCTAAAAATAAAAATCGCTGATGGAAGCTATAAGAAAATATACAGAATTTCCATCAATAATTGCAATGGAACTTGTTGCAAATAAGCTGCGATTTTAGCTAATTTTTTCTCAGTGTTGCAGATGAAAATTGCATGTGTACGCTACACGTGACATATTATCATAAAAAGTGTCTTTTGTGTTATATAAGTAACATGATTATATAATACTCTTAAAAGATTTAATACCCTTCAGTTTCTACTACTGAAAATAAATATGGAATTAGTTCATAGAAAATAATGAATAGGTAAAAGTAACAAATAAAAGTATAAGAAGATAATCCACAATAATTTTTACGCTATTTGCAATTTTTTGTCTCTTCTCATTTGTTGCCTTGTTAGCTGTCTTCAAGATTTGTGTTTTGGGCAACTATTTTGGCCGCTTGCAATTCGATGCCAAAATAAACAAAAATCTCGCGCAATTTTTAGCATCAAATTGCAATTAATCAAGAAATGTGCTGCAGGCAAATATCGCTAAGAAAACATATATATATATATATATATATATATATGTATATATGTATATGTATAATTTTGGCCATATGTGTGACATTTGCACTTGTCGACGATTTGTCGCCACAATTGGGCAAAGCAAGTGAGCAACTCAGCAACTAAGAATTGAGTAGAAGAAGTGAGTAGTATATATATATATATATATAGATATATATGCTCTGGTCGACAGCGATAAATGTTCTTTCATTAATAATAATTTGCGTTAATTTATTGCCTGACATTCTCTAAGATGTTTTTTGCCCCAACCTTTGCTTCTGCCGCGTGTTTGCTGGCAAATTCAATTTTTGTCCCTTGGACTTACAGATGGCCTCAAATAAGATTATTAATGTGCTGCGGTTGTTGTGACTGTGTACATACCTGAAATGATATAGAATGTAGAGTATTGGAATTAGTCAAAGATTTATATAGGATTTATGCATATATTGATAGTTCGATTTAAGATTTTAACTTAATAATAATACACTAAAAGTTAACATATGTCTACAGTATTTCTGCACAAAATTGCATTCAAATGTTGCCAATGAGAATTAAAGCTGCCATAAATATGTTTTATCAGAGTGAAAAACTGTGTAACAGGAAGAAAGGTGAAAGCAGCAAGAACTGCAACTTTAAAAGTAGAGAATTGTTGGAGAATATATATATATACTTAAACTTTACTCTTTTGCTATTGTTGCTGTTTGGATGACGGCACGCACTTTAGGGTGTACCCCATATGGCAGAGACCAACTCTCTCTCTCTCCCTCTCTCTCCATCTGGCTGAGTTCTTGTTGTTCAGTATGTCCTTTTATATGCACATGTTTTTCTTTTAGTATTTTATTTTATTTTAAAACTTTTTATATTGCTTCCAGCTTATTGCTTGCAATAGCTTTAAATACCATTCAAAACTTAGCTATAAAATAGACTTTGGCTACTAAAACTTGGCTTAAATCAAAAACAGTATATAATATTACTAATATGATAATTTTTAATCAAATTTGAAAAGTTAAAGTACACTTACTAATATTTGAAATTGTAATAATTTACTTTATTTAAGCTCAAAATTAAATTGTTATATCAGTCATAAGTATCAAGTATCAAGTCTATAAGGTATTATTCAGTCGACTTGTTTGCTTTAGTTTATTATGTTGTATACTAGTTGCTCTTTTTGTTGTTACTGTCAGAAACAAGCAGGATATAACTGTGTAACGGGGTACCCCTGCTTACCACTGACCACCGCAATTACCAACGTTTTAACACAGCTGCCTGCATTCTTCGAATCCGCTGTGAGGCCACTGTTTCAGCCCCCCCTTGAAGTGTCTCAACACATTTGGCATGGTTCGTTGGGGCGCGTGACATGTATATGAGAAATTATACCGTTGACTGCCCCAACGGTAGCAACAGCAGGACGCAGTCAGGAGATGTGACCGGCACGCTGTTTTCATGCTCGACTGCTTCACAGTGTTGGACTGTTGGACTGTTGGACTGTTGGACTGTTGGACTGTTGGCCGCCTGCAGCTTGTATACCACATCCTTAGTTCATTCATACATACGCTTGATGGTTTTTTATTCGATTTTCTTATGCGTTCGTTTTTTTCATTTTTTTTTTTTTGCTGGGACTCCATCGCATTCGTTTTGCACCTTTTGGCCAACAAGGGGCAAGAGCACAGCAGGATTCAGACTTGGACTCACATTGGGAATAATTTATTATGGTTGACTGAAGGTATGTGACTCCGCCTTCGCTTTCAACCATAATTCTTAACGTGGTATACCGTTGGTAACTTATATCCAGACATTGCAGCAGTGAATGCATAATTCTTAGTTTTCGTGGCCGCTTTCGGGGTCCTTGGGTTTAACATCTTAATTCAGTGGATGTCCTTGTAATGAAATTATTTGTCAGTGCAATGGTATTCCATGGTCATAGCCAGCAGTTGACCTATGAACCACTCTTCTTACAGGCTTAACGCTTTACCAGCTGCCACTCTGATAAATTTCACACAGCTCTGGACAATATTTAAAAATATATATATATATATATATATATATATATATATATATTTGTTATTTTCCTGCTGTTTATACATATATCCTTTTCTTTATGCTTTATAATAAATATTTAATATATATATATTTTTTTTACATTTCTGTTTGTGTTGCTGTCAGTTGCAGCAATTTGCAAATATTTGTGCACAATTTGACATGAGAGTAAACGAGAAGCCTGAAATGACTACCAAATCCCACATGAACAGTCAAATCAAATGGATTTCACTGCCTTGATACCCCTGGTCATTGGTTGTTTGCTTTAAATCAATACACTAATCTCTCACTCACTCTCTCTCTCTCCCTCTCTATCTCTCTTTATATATATACCTTTCAATACATTTATCTATCTCTTTAGTTGCTGCAAAATGTTATATATATTGAAATATTAATAACAATTTCATGTGTGTTTCATATTTTCATTGATATATTCTCAAAATCAACAAATGCAAATCACAAAAATATACTGCATAAGGCTCTTAAAGGATATAAAAATTAAGAGAAAACCTTTAAACTACGTTACATATACAAAAATAGTCAAATAAATAAAATAGAAAACTTTTGGTCAATCAAAGTCTACAAATAGAACTTATATATAAGTGAGTTCTATAGCAAACAGCCTGTGCATGTAGCCTGCTCAATGCAATGCAAAATGTCAGCGCTCTATATAGAGAGAGGATATACGGATTGGCTAATATTAGAGTATTAAAAATTCGACTATAAACATTGTTGCTGTTATGCAGCTATTGAGCTTAAATTGCTGTAAAGGTTTATTAAAAAACATTTTATGGTATTATATGTGACCGTAAATATGCATCAATTTGCAATTTGCAATTTGAATATTTGTTTTTCTTTTTTTTGTTCTTATTTTCCTTTATGACTTTTGCCTGTTGACGTCACATTTCTACATGAAAATGATATGCCCAATGGAATTGCCATTAGAGAGGGGAATTGCTTAATGAATGGATAGGGCACAAAAGTGGTAAGTGGAAATATATGTGGAAGGTTGCCTCATTGCACAGCATTAGGCAAATGGCAATTTATATGCCACGCCTCATATGGCCACGCATGACGCACAGCTAATCACTGTGAAATCGGTCAATCAATGAAGCAAAACGTGACATAATTTGGATGCCAAAATAGTGCTATATAGTAGGTGGGATTTGTATCAGTTTGAAGTGGTTTGGAGATGCTATTGAATCTGAAACTGCCACACCCAATATACAAATTTTTGTAATTACAGTCAAAGCGACAAACCTTAATTTCTATTTAAAATTCTGTCTAAATTTGTTGCACAAACAGTTCCAATAAAATTTCATGAAAACTATAACAAATGTTTAACTTTAATTAGTGAACCTAAAAATATTTTAGTATTGATGGTTTGAATCTGCCTATTTGTATATGTTGCATATTATGTTGCGAAAATTGTGGCAATATTATATGTTAGTTTTGACTCCTAATTAAGCTGCCATTCACCTTCTATTAATATCCTGTAGACCTCATCAAAAGGAGTCTGCGTAATGAAGAGCAAGATAACCTAAAGTCAAAGTAATTAAAATTGCAACCTGTCAACAGCAACTAAAATACAAAAAAATCCTTTGTCTACAACTTCCTGCTGTCGCATGTTCTCTCAGAGAGAGAGAGAGAGAGAGAGAGAGAGAGAGTCAATATCGTCAGTCACTATTCACTTCATTATGCAACATTATAAAGACAGCGCATAAAAGTGCGCTACAAAGAAACAACATGACCACGGCACAAAGGTGCAACATGTCTGTTGCAAGACTCCTTTGCCATGTATTATATGTTGCTCAAATGCGGAAGCAACATTGACAAAACACATGTGCAAACATACAGTGTGTATATGTGTATGAGTTGCAGCTATTCATTAAAGTTGTCACATTCAACCATCCAATAAGCAGCTTAAGATGCCTTGCCTAGAGTTGTCTTGTTTTTAGTTCGTTTTCTCTTACAGTGTTTATAACTCTGATAGGTTGGAATTTTAAGCTGATAAGGCGTGCAACAACAGATTGCCACAGTATGAGGCAAAAGTAACAGAGTGCCGCCGCACGGCACTGATGTTGCATTAAAAATTCCATTACAAAACACAATATGAAACGAAACGGACAAATCAAAATTAAACTGCGGACGCAATGCAGCAAGTTGCAAGTTGAAAATACAGCAAGCAATGTACAACAATGCTAATTACAATTGTAATTGCAATACAGCACACAAACATACTCACACACATACAATTGCACACAAAAACTCACACAGACAACAAATGAAAATCGCGACGAAGAAGTTTGCTTTTGAGTATAAATTTTTTTTCCTGTTTTTTTTGGGTCTTCTCGTTGGCCACGTGAAATATGTGCTAATTAGTTTGCACACAAGTGGCAACGATTGTGGTTAACGGGTTGCAGTACCCGAAAAACAGTCATAGTTATAGCAGTTAACTGCTTTGACTAGCTTTGACTAGCTTCGACTATAGGCTAAGGAGTGGCAGCAGGGGAGCTATCCAGATGGCTACAATTTCCAGTTAAAGGCGATGACAATGCTAACGAGTATAATGCCCTGACAAAAGTGTTTACAATAAGCAAACTGTTAGCAAACAGAAGGGAAATGACTAACAAAATACCCTGTAAAATAGACAGATTTATTAGACATACTAGTTAATAATATTTTCTTATACAGTTCCAAAAGTAGAGTAACTGCAGCTGTCTGTCTCTGTCTCTCTTTCTCTTCGCTGCTGATGTTTCCATCACATTGTTACATTCAATATCTAATCGCTAATATACCCCATTAGGCAATTCTTATGGTCGGCTTGAAAGCAACTAAACAGAAAGCAATTACAATTATATCTGCGCTTGGTTAATCAACTGTGGCGTTATTAGGGGTGAGGCAAGGGGCAAGCTGAGCAGCTGAACTGAAAATTTTAAGTACTGCGACTACAACTGCAATATGTGTGATGTTGTTTTTGTTGTATCTACTGTTGTTGCCGCCTTTAAGTCAAATTAACTTCCGCTCAATTGTTTTGAAGTGAGCAATACGCGATGCATGAAAAGGATATCATTTTAATTGATTTCTTTTTTGTTGGGCTTTCACATTGTACCATCTGCCTGAAGTTGACGTCAGCAGATTATTTAAACTCCAACCACGCCCACTTTTTTTGTTGCACCTTTTATACAAGTTTTTCCATTAGGTTTTCCATTCAGTCTGATTTGCATTGCAATTGCAGCATAAACTCTTTCTTTTGTCGAGCAATGGCCTGTAGGGGTGTGCGTGTATGTGGGTGTATGTGTGTGTAAAGTGTGTATTGTTGTGCTGCACGTGAGATAAGCCAAATTTTCGCTGGGGCATTGAACAAATTGTGTACGCAAATTTTCATTGGAACGCATTGAGGCAGCTGTGTAAATACAAGTAGACTGGGCACATAGTAATTTAAGAGGGTCGAGTTGACAGTGGGAAAGAGACAGTAAAAGTGAGAGAGTGGGAGACATTTATGTAGGGTATTCAAATACGAGCTACAGTTAAGAAAATTACACAGCTGCAATACAATTTTGTATGCACATTGATGATGGCATTGATAACCAGTCGTTGCAACAGTATCAACATTTCAGTGTATCAGCAGCAGCAGCAGCAGCGGCGGCAGCAATAGCGGCGGCAGCGACTATTTAAGGTTTTAGTAATTCATATATTACGTATACGCAACGTGTTGCTATTATGGTCAGAAGGCTTTTGGGTTTAAGCATGCCGATCACGTTGCCAAATCATTTAATGATGACTGCGGCCTGTACGCACATTAGTGCAAATCAAAAGCAAGGACACGTGTCCTGTCCATGGTCCCATTGACATTTAAATAGTCTCCCCTTCCCCCCAATCCGTCGAGTCACAACAGTATCCACATGCGTAAACCCAAAGCGCTACACAGCAACAAAATCGGATTTACTCGAAGGTCTTTAGTATTGCATGTCATACGGCTGATGTTTTGCATTCTATTCGCAGTAGAGCTTAGTGAATTTTTCAACAACAGCAGCAGCAGCAGCAGCAGCAGCAGCAGCAGCATCGGCATCAGTGGCTCATGTCATACAAACTGATGCTCAAGCCTCATACCCCTTTTTGCATACGCTTCGTTTAGATATTTTGTTTGCAAATTGACGTTGACAAGCAACAGCCACAGCAACCGCGATAGCAGTAGCAATAGCGAAATCAACAGCAGCAACAGCAACAGCAACAGTAGCAACAACGACAGCAACAACCACAAAGAGTTGCTACTGAATTTTGCATTGATTTGTGAGCTTGTCGTTGCCGTTGCTAAATTAGTTTATGGCCAAAATTTGCAGTTGGTTTGCAGAGAGTTATACAAAGTTTTTTCTTGCCACTTTTAGTTGCCAACTCAAATGAAAACCCAAAAATTTATTGACGAAACAGTTTTGTATGGCTGAATATTAAGCTAAGCTGCAAAATACTGCAAGTAACTAATCAAAGCTGCTTGTTCTGGCATCATTTGGTGTAAGATGATAAAAGTTGATTTCTTTACAAGCAATTTTATAATTATAATATGCATATATAGCTATATATATATATATATATCTTTCCATTAAAGTTGAATATTGATATAAAAAAAAATCATAATTAGAATTTTGATTGAATTTTCAGAGTTGCCACAAATATAAAATATAAATTCAAAACCAAATTTATTAGAATATAATTAAAATTCATATAATTTCCCTTAATTTCTGGCTAAATGATTTGCTCTGCTTTTTGCTTATAACTTGCAGCTCTTGGCTTGTAATTTTATAGTTAACTAAATCAGCCGTTATCATTTGAGTTCTTGCAACAATTTCTATATAAAATAAACTGTTTGCCACTGTTTGAGGCAGCTGCTGACCAGTGAAGCGGCAAGTTTGAGTAGTTAAAAAATAAAAAAAAGAAATTACTTTAAAAACATTCTTTTTATTGGCTTTTGTTTTTCATTCATTCATTTTTTTTTGGCTTAATTTAATTAGTGAAAAACAAACAAAAGTTACATTAAAAATGCGTGTAAAAAATTGCAACAAAATGAAAAACATTTTAATAATTAAACCGCAATTTTTCGGCATGGCTAGCTGTGGGCGTGGCACTACAAATATACAAGCATAAAATAAAAAATATGTTGGGACCGCAGTAAAAAATTAAAAGAATGAAAAAAAAAAACACAAATAAAACAAAAGCAGCAACAACAACAATTTTTCGACCGCATAATTTGTCAGCGAACAAAACAACAACAAACATGCCACAGCTGGAAGGCTGTTTGGAAGTCTGTTCGAAGGCTGTTGCCTGTCGACCCAAAAGGCAATGTCAGTAGCCTGTAAAATTGTTGCGTAGAGTTTTAAAAGCGGCAACTGCAAAAGCTTGCCATAGGCCACCAGGGAGATATGCTACAGTGGCAAAGGGGTTTTGGGTGGTGGCACGAATGAATAAGATTGCTGCTGCTAGGAAGTATCACCTGGCAGCTAACTGAAACTTAAATCACTGCAATATTACTGCTAGAGCTTCATAATTAACATGTACTCTTGGTTGAAAAGCAACTGAAAACGAGGCTCATTAACAAAATGTGCGGTTGCAAGCTGGCCACCCCCCCTTGGGCTGTATATGCCCCATTGGGTTGCAACGATCTACTCATAAAAATCACATTTTTGTAGCATTTCTGCTGAGCTCCACTTAACGACCACAAAAATATAAAAAAAACCTGCACAGCATTCATATATTTTTTTTTTTTTTTGTATTGCAATGAACTTTTGTCCTTTATGCTGCTCATATGCTGGCCATTAAGCCAAGTGTTTTAACTGTTTTTTAAATCCATAATATTCTATATCATCATTATGTTGTAACTTTTCTTAGCACAATTCTGGGCATATTAACTTTTTGTCTAATGATCTTTTAGTTCTAACTAAACTTGCAACACTTAATAGTTTCAATTTCATACCCTATATATATATATATTTGGTAGAAAGTTGCGCGTCCTTCGACAAAACTTGCAACACTTAATTTCAGGAAACACTTTGAATAAGTTGCCAAGCAGCAAAAAAACTTTTGACAGTACCTGTATGTGGTAACTAACTATTGTTTATAACTGTTTATAGCTAACTGTATATGTCCTAACCACTATTTGAGATTAAGCAATTGAAATAATTCATTAGTTGTGCTTGACACATGTTCTCCAGCTAATTTATACTGCAAATTGCATGAGGAAACGTGCTGACAAAAAGTTTCTCTCTCTCTCTCTCTCTCTCTATCTATCTCTTAACTGCAGAATAATAATATCTACTAAGCACTTTAAATTAACTGTCTAATTTATAACTATTTAAAGGATATAAGTTGCAACTTTTTAACTTTTTAACTACTTCAAGTCGAACCTGCACTGACAATGCCAAAGACTATAGACTGAACTTTATTGATAATACTCTTTGGTATTATACTTTAATACTTTAATTAATATTAACTGTAAGTAGAAATTCTGTATAATTATTTATAAGAATTGAGTTGAAGAGGTAACTAAAAACTTCTGAAAGTATTTCAAAGCATTTTCTTTATAAGAGAAATCCAGAATTCAATGACATAACATTAATCTCTCATTAGTAACAAAAATGTTACTACTAGTGGCAGTGGGTCCTTACTCATGGAATAACAATATACTTGAATAAGTACAGTAAACCTCACATATATAGATATTATATAGCTTTATCTACCTAAGTGACAGGATACATATAGCTTTCCTTTGCTTGTTTGTTATTGCCATTAAATTGAAGCGTTTCTATAAGCTTGGCCAGCATTAGTAGTATACAGCAGTAGCAGCTTTAGTAAGTTGTCTTAAATGCAGTTACATAAATATGACAACTTGTTTTTGAAGAGGGCCAAAAGGATAGCAGCGAGCAGCTACTAAGATGTCCTTGGCGTAGCAGAAGCAGACAGGAGTCGGGAGTCAGGGAACAGTAGCAGCGTCAAGTGGCAGGCGCTTATGAGAAGTCATGATGTATTTGTGCCCATTAATGTGGCAAAATGGCTGACACACACATGCACACACACACACATATACACACATAAGCGTATGCGTTAAGAAATGAATATTTATGTTGGCAGTTTCCTTAGTTGACAAGTGGTGTGCGAGTATACATAATATTTTCATTGCGATGATTAGTTTGAGCCATGTGCTTGGTGCCAGAGCAGGGATTGCTTGATGTAAGGGGGTCGGAGGGTGTTGCTATGGCATGGGATAAATCCCTTTTTTTATGCATTGGGGATGGGGGCTGGGGGCAGTTAGAGAAAATCATTTATCATTTTTGCAGTTTGCAGTTGAGTTGCAGTGACTGTAGCTGTGACTGTGACTGTAACTGTGGCAGTGGCAGTGACAACTGTGACATTTGCATAAATGTCATCAACACTTGCAATTTTACGGGTTTGGCCTAAAACGCTTTAACGGCGTTAATTAACAGTAAAAGCCCATCAAATGATAATAATGATGTTCAAGTTAAGAGTTTACCTGTCAGTATAAAATTACTGCAACATGGGGTATATAAGCTCTGCAACAAACTTTAACCCCATTGCAAAAGTGCCACTCATAAATATACATAAATACTTTCCCCTCCCCCCCCTCCCTAACAGCTGCTGCTCCTGGGTCTTGCATGATATCTGTACAGCGTCTCCATTTAACTAAGCCCTTTCCGCAAAGCAGTTAACATTTTTCTGCTAACTGAACACACACACACACATATATATATGTGTGTATATATGTTGGACTTTTTATGGTCTGCTGACAAATTACGCGAACTTTCCATTAGTGGCAAATGGTGACAGTCGACAGGCAACAACTGAAAGGTTTTTGGCTCATGAATTGCATTTAAATGTTACAATATTTTCTGTCAATTCATCTTTAATAAACCATTTTCCAATCTTCATTTTGAATTTGATATTATAATTTAATTTATGTATATAATATTATTCTTTAAGTATTGATAATTGGATTTTACACAAGATTTAATTAAATACAAAAATATATATATATTTATAAATATAATATAAAGTTTGCCAAGTTTAGTTGGAAAATAAGACGACAAAGATTAATATCACAAAAGCTCATTAAAATTGTCAGTTTTCCATAACATACATAATTTTCATGGTAGATGTGTGTTGCTGTGTTGGTGTGTGCGAAACACCTTTCCATCTTTAGGCATGCCACGAGACGCAAAATAATTTGTCTATGTTGAAGTTCAAGGAACTTGCAGGCTGTTTGGGTAAGCGGGTGGTTGGGTGGGTTGTGGTGTAGCTGTGTTTGGTAGGTGGCAAGCTCTCTGTGCCTTTGTTTTATACTTTGCCTGTTTATAAAACTTGGCCCTCTTAATATATATATATATATATATATATATATATATATCGTGGGGCAGCTATATATGTACCATGCATCATTTGTGGCATGAAACTGCAGATGAAGCAAGAGGCAGACATCAGGCAGTCTAATAAATTTATTACTGCTACAGTCAGGACACGCAACAACGCAAGGAGTTGAGCTAAACTTGGTTTAAATATAAGAGCGTGAGACGTGTGGGGGAGGTGGAGAATGGGGGAGAAGACCACACGCTAATGATGTAACCACATTTGCTAGCAAATTATCTGCACATCAAAAGGTTACTACATGCTAGCTCGTGGCTATAGGGGTGTGTGGTGGGGTATTCCGAAAAGGGGTTGAACTTTTTTTTGGAGGAGTTTTGGTGTGATGGCAGCGCTGTGATTTTAATGAGCATTAGCATGTGGCTTGTGGCACGTTTAGCGTGCAACAGAAAATCGGAGGAAACTTTTCAAATTTCGTACAGTTTCCGCGTGTATGTGTGTGTGTGTGTGTGTGTGTGTGTGTGTGTGTGTGTGTGTGGAATTGTGGGTTTCAAGGTGTTGACAAATTGGCCATCTTAAGTTGACTTTGACTTAAAGTCAGACTCAGCTGGGCAACAACGTTTAGAGACTCATTTACCAAATGGTTTTCTAATTTGAGCCACCCTCCTCCTCCCCCCCTGCCTACCATTCGCCAACCAAGCTGGCTTACCTTTTTGGAGTAAAAGCGGCAGCTGGTCTATCAAAAAACTTACAAGTTTTAGATCTACAGTTGGCCATGGTATTAGCTGATAGTTGGCAACAACTTTGCGATGAAATTGCCGTGATAAACTTGATGAAAGTGTCTGAGAGAAAAGAGCTATAGAAGCGACACAGATTTATCAAAACTGGGCAATCTGCCTGAGCTATCCGACGGCCTTAGAAAACTGTAATTTGTTTACCAAAATGACAGGCAGACAACAGAAACAACAGAGACAACAGAGACAACATTCAACAGTATACCGTAGCATACAGACAACAAAAGACCTTATACTATATTTTGCTCAAAATATCAAAAACAGAATACAATATTTAATTATACTTATATTGCAAATAAAACAAAAAAATAAATGAAAATTAAAATACTTAATAGAAAAGAAAAGAAGCAAAGAGAAGACAACAGAGGGGGATAGAAGAGAATTCTAGCAACAAGTTCAACGCATTCACAATGCAGTCTAAAAGTGCATTTAAATCAAATTACTGCAAGTGGAATTTTAAGTGGCTCTCGTCTTGCCAAGAATCAACTAATGTATTTTTATGCCAATTATTTATATGTATGTGTGTGTGTGTGTGTTGTGTGTGTGTACATTATTACATTACATGAAGGGAATGAAATTTTAATATGTTGCCATATTTAGGCGTCTAAATAAACCTTTAAAGACATTCAAATATTTGTCTATTTCGAAATGAATTGAGAATATAATTTTATAAATTTTATATTAAATTTCATTATTCATTTGAATTATTCGATATATTGAATTTCTTTACACAATATTACTAATGTTTTAATTAAACAATATGAATATTTGACTAATTTTAGCGGAATATTCACATACATTTTTGGTGATTTAATTAACAAAAAATGTATATTTAAATTTTATACATATCTTTTGAAATATATTTCTGGAAATTATTTATGAATATGACTATATATATATTCGATTACATTTGAAATTCATTTTAGCCATAATTTTGATACACATTCCCTACATACCATCATACTATATATCATGCCATGCCACAACAATTGGGCACCTTTCAATGTCTCTTTTGGGGCAAGCAGCAAGTAGAATTTTTCAGCTGCGTTGGGCTCAAGCACCTTGGGAACTGGCACATATGGCAATCAGAGAGGCGTCAGGTAATCCCCCAGCAATGTGCTGACAATGAATATAAATATCATGGGATATTTCTATATATATATATATATGATGTGTCTCCATAAGGGAAAGCTGCTGACCATTTAAAATTTAATTGCAAATTAATTACTGAAAGTGGCTAAAGATTTAAACTTTATGGGAATAATGCAGAGAATTGCAATGATAATATATATATATATATATAGTATTAGCTGCTGCTAAACTCTCATAAGTATCAGATATATATGTATGTATATGTATATATATATATATATAATATGCAATATGCCAGCTCATTGAGGTTGTTATCTTAATTAGCTTAATTGGAGAATACGTCAAAGCTGCTTGCCAATTGAACATCGCATTACATTCAATTGGAACAATGCCGGAGCAATGTGAATATACATGTGAATATGTGAATATGTGAATATAAATATGAGTATACTGAATGTTTAAATCAATGTCAAAACTCAATGCAAATGTCAAAGTCAAATAACATGCGATTTACTTAACAATTTAAAGATACTTTATAGCCTTGACTTTAACAAAACTAATTGGAAAACAAACAAATCTGATTGGAAAAGAAATTGTTGCCTAATTAAATAATTTCATTTTCAATTATTAAGTTTTATTATGTTGTCCAGTTCTATATAACGCTGATTTATTACTATAAAGTGGCTACTGTTATAAAGCTGTATATATATATATATATATATATATATATATATATTTTCGTATGTGTATATATATGTATATAAATGTGTACATGGCCAACAATAACCGCAAAGTGAAGTGGTAGGTGGATTGGTAGGTGCCGAGCGGTGGGTGGTAGGTGTGTCAGCCACGACGTTGACGTTGTTTGCCGCATTGGTAATATGAGTTGGGGAAGGCTTTGTGGTAAGTCCAAGTTGCATAAGTCAAGAGTCTACTTATACTTTTTTTTTAATATTATTATTATATAAACTACACTCAAGATTCAAACGGGGTGGGGTTAACTGAGAGACAATACCTATAGCTATGAGTAATATGAGTACTCATGAATGCTCTTAACCACATTCAAATGGCCCGCGCTTTATTCAACTCTATATATATATATATATTTACATTCGTTTTTTCTTTCTACATTTATTTTCAGTTACTAGCAAAACTTTTTATCTCAATTCACAGAGCAGTATATATATATATATATATATATATAATGTGTATGTTGTATGTCAGCGAAATGGCATTAACTTCCTGTTCTTTATGTCATTGTTGGTGTTCAGTTAATTGTTGTTGTTTTTGTTGCTGCTGTTGTTTAAGCACTGTTTGCAATGCTTCATGCCACTAATTTGTCAAACATTAAAAAAGAGTCGTAAATACAACAATCAACTTTGGACATTTTGACATTTGGCGCTGCTGTTTTTCGTGTGCCACGAACCATGAAGGTTACACAGCAACATTCCTATAAATATACTGATATATATATAAATAAACACACATATATATATATATATATATATATATATATATATATATGTAAAGCAATGCGCTATGTGGGAGCCTTAGTTAGAATACAAAAAGGTTTCTAGCAATTAAAATTTGTTTGAAAATTTAAAACTTATTTTCGCTTGATATAATAAATTTTTGTGCCTTTAAGATTTGGTTAGATTTAATGAACTATATCAACTCTATAGTTGAGATATATCTTTATAAATGCATAGCAGATCCAATTAAATTTTATATAAGAATTAGCTGAGATTTTTTTTGTTTAAATTACATTCATTAAGTGCAATTAAATTAAGAGTTTTTTTTTTTGTCTATGTTTTAGAGTGCATTATGAAAACTTTATTTGTCTTTTATATTTTTTGTCTACTTGCAGGGGAAGGGGTATGTATATAGCATAGAAATAGTGTAGTAATTACTACAATAACATCATTTAAATTAGCTGTACAAAATTTGCCTGTAGATTCTCTCTCGGGGCTGCTCTAGACATTATGACAACAATTGTCAACGTCGACAAGGCAAATTAGCATTAGTCAGATTAATTAACTTAAATACAATAGAACAATTTAGTTTTTCAAATTGCACACGAAGTGCCTGTCTTTGCTTTACTCACACGCTCTGTCTCTGTCTCACTCGCTCGTTCTCTCTGTCAACCCCACACCCCTTTTAAAACTATGGCAGTGCATTACTCGCACAATTGATAATTTCGCATGTGAGAAAGAGCAATAAGCAGAGACAGAAGCAGAAGCAGAGGCAGAGGCAGAGGCAGAGGCAGATGCGATGGCAGAGGCGATGACAGAGGCGATGGCAGAGGCGATGACAGAGGCGAAGCTAGCGACAGTGGAGGAGCAGAGGCAGTGATAGAGGCATTATTGAAGCTGCGCTTAATGAGGCGTTTTTAGGTATAACTCGCAGAGGTCAAACTTATGTCACCATTTTGAACTATAATTACGCTCACGCACCAATAGAATTGACCGCTTCAAGGGATATCGAAGCCATCGCAGTGGGATCTATAACTATAGCCCTACTATATAATTCAAAAATATATTCTATATTATATATAATTGATTGCGTGCAATATTCGTTTGGTTTACTGAGTACGCTTTAAATTGACATTTTATGACCCAAATTTGAACCTTAACTAATGAATCATTTATTGTATTTGTGTTAGTTTAAAATGTGAATGCGAATGTATTCAAACATGTTTTGAATACTCGCTATGAATACTTGCGTGTTTATAGCAATCTTTAGCATTATATAATAGCTTCATACATATAGAATTAGTTACATACCTGAAAATAAACAGAGAGAGAGAGGGAAAAATACATTAAAAATCTGATATATAAATTGAGTATATATATAATATATATAAATTGTAGTTACAGCCGATCTGTTTTAGATAAGTTTTTCTATATACTTATAGTATACTCTGAGCCATAACGAACTCTATTTCTGGCACAATTTAAAGCTAAAATCAATGCAATATAGCCATAAAAGAGCTGCTTGGCCAATGGTCTGTTTTGAGTTTTTAATATGTATAAAAGCTGGTTGCTCGTCTCCTGCTGCTATGTTGTTGCAACACAAAAGCATTTTAATGCATAGAAAAAAATTTAAAATTAAGAAGAGAAAATTTCATATTTTTAGCTTTTGGGTTTTGCATTCAATTCAGTTGGATAAAGGGTAGAAGTTGGTCTAAAGGAATATTTGGTATTTGGTTTTGCCTTTTGTGACTTAAATAGGCGGAAAAGAAAATTATGTTTACGCCAAGTGGAAAGCAGCAAAGCAGGAAAGAGCGACAGAAAGAAAAGCGGCCGACTAGGTAGCAAGAAAGGAGCTAAGCTTTTTTTTCTATAGCATACTTCAGGGCGCATTGTTTGTAACTCCACACAGCGACACAGTGAAACAAACAAACAGCAGCAGCAGAAGCAGAAGCAGCTGCGGCATCCGATTAAATCCCAAAACCATTGGCCCTAGCTTAACTTCCATTTAACTCCTTTTACTCTTGCCACAATCGCTATGGCAACTTTCATGCAACTCAAATTAAATGAATTGCTCAACGCGCATAACCCTCCTCAATCATTCAACCAACCCTGAGACTCCTTCATATGCTCCAACCATTTTTGCTGCTCTTGCTCTTTCTGTGCCTTCTGGCAGTACCTGGTTTTCATACTCGCCCCTCCCCCTGCCCCTCCCCATGCCACTACATTAAAATCATGCCTCAATGGTTTTTGACCACTTTTTTTGTTTGCTGCCCGGAAGTTTTTGTGTGTTGCCTCCATAAAACCCAACTGAAAACTGGTCCAGCAGTAGCAGCAAAAAACAAAAAGTTTCTACCTTCTACCATAAAAGGTACTTAGCTAGGTAAATGAACTATAAAACACTTTGCTGAATAATTTACATGCGTTTCACATAAGTGCAACAGCAGCAAGCACTTGACTACCTGATCGAGCAGCATTTGTTCAACATTTGTTGTTAACTTTATGCCAAAAGCAGCTAATGAAATGATTGTACTAGCCATGTTTACCAAACATAATTAATGCTGCATTTAAGCCCTGATCTGCGCACACACACTCCTCCCTACTATTACTGGCACTCATTTTCATTATAGTTTTCCATTCGTAATGTAAAACCCAATTCAAAGCGAGTATGAAAATTTTGCCTGAAAATGAGAATGCGCTATGCGACCTTGCGGCAGTTGCATTATTTATATAGTATAGATTTTCAGGCTGCATTCCATTTTTATTTTAATTAATGCAAAATAAACTTTAATTAAGGCTTTTACTGAAAACTTTTCGGCAGTTAACAGAGAAGTTAATTTTATGACAGAAAATTGTGCCTCAAAAAGTGTCTAAAAATGCCAAAATTTTATATGCAGCTTTGTTATTATTTAACTTGCTTAAAGCTTTAAGTTTTAGGCTTTAATATCAGTTTTGTTATTTTTTTAAGCTTTCATGTGCTTTTAAGATTTATTACATTTGGTCTGTTTGTTTTTTAGACTTTTTACTTTTGTTGCTTATTGCATTAAAGTTACTTTAAAAAGTATTCAACATATTTTTGTATATTTGAAGCTGCTGTTGCTGCCTCCAACAGAGCGACGTCTGCGCTTGCATAAAACATCAAACGCTATGCCAAAATGTAAAAAGGTCCCTTTTCGCATGCTCCATGCAACAATTCATCCAACACTTGCCGCACACCCCACACTCCACTCACTCATCAAATGCTCTCTGCCACAGCTCTGCCTTCCAGCGAAGCGCGAAATCGCATGCTAAACAAATAAAAGCAACACAGAAAAAGAAAAGAAACGCAGAAAAAAACAGTAAAAAAAATAACAAAATGCGTCAATATATATATATATATATATATATATATATATATATGTATATATATAGAGACGGACATAACTCCCCTCGTAGTAGCTAAAGTTATGTTTTGATATTTTTTTTGTGTATTCTGTGAGTTGTTGCTACTGCAGCGATTTGTTGTTGTTGTTGTTGCTGTTGTTGCACATATTTTTGGTTTGCTTTTGAGGGGATGGGGTGGGCAGGTAGGCGCAATAAAATCGCATAAACAAAAAAGTTGCCCTAAAGTTGATTTCCGGTTTCCGCTCAAATGGCTGCCGCCCTGCGCGTTCGTGTGAGAATTGTGTGCAGCCTGCAGTCTAACTGCAGGTGTTGCTGTCCTTGTGTGTATTTTCTCTTTCTCGCTCGCTCTCTCTCTCTCTCTGTTTATGTGTGGGTGTTTGTGTGTTTTTATGATACATTTTTTGTGTTTTATTTTTGAATTTTTCTGTATTTTTTTTTGCATATTTTTTGATTGACTTTCAGCAGTGAATTGTGCAAGCAAACGGAATGCCATAAAGTGTTCAATATGCAACCAATCTGAGGTTGCAGTCAGTTAACTTGGCTTTAACTGCATATTGTAGGGAGTGGTGGGGAGGGGGATGGTATTATAAGGGGGGGCACTGATGACATAGCTGAGGCAAAGAAAATCGAATTTGTTACGCTCTATGCAATATATTATTAGCGTCAAAGCAAATACAGAAAACTTGCACGAATTCACTAAGTAAATACACACACACACACAGACACATATACATATACACATATACTTAGACAAATATATAATAAAAGTTTATAAAAGACATATAGAGGTATACACGCAGGCACAGGCACACTCCTGGGAGTCCTTGCCTACTAATTGTGATGGACAGCAACACTTTGCGTGTGTGTGTGTGTGTGGGTGTGTGGGTGTGTGGGTGGGTGGGTGTTAGTGGTAGATGGTATGGCGCCAAGGGGCCCAACTAATGAACGCCACCAAAGTGCACGCAGCAAAGAAAAAGGAAGCAAATTTTCTGTGTCTGTCTCCATGGACCATGTAGCATGTAGCATGTAGCATGTAGCATGTAGCATGTAGTAAGGAGTAAGAAGAAGCAGCAGACACAGCTAAATGGCCAAACAATGGCCCCCAAAAGCTACCTTAAAGATGGCAGCAATCAACCTACACAGCCTAAATACGTAAAGTTGTATGCTCATTGGTGGTATGTGGCATGTGGCATGTGGCAATGTCATTTGTCTGTGTGGACAGCATACAGTGGCAGAGAGTGAGTAACTGCGACAACACTTGCCATGTGGCATGGTATTGCGTGTTGTCATCGCATTACGAAGCAACATGTTCAACACATTAGCAAAAGAAAAGCCTGGTTTGAGGCATAAAGAAGAAGCAGTAGAAGCCATGGACATGGATTTTGCTGGGGGTTGGGGAAGAGATTGTGGTTGATGAGAAAGGAAAGGGGTTGGAGGGATGCAGGATATAAAACAGCATTGTTGCTTGTTGTTATTTGTTTAACAATTTTCCATTACGGCAACACGTACTTTCCTCTCTCTTTCTCTCGCTCTCTCTCTCTGTCGCTCGCTGTGTGTTTATCTGTGTGTGCGTGTGTGTGTCCTGTTCGAATTTACAATTTGAGTAAAAACAAATAAAAACAAATTCAACCGCAGTCTGTAAATTAAATTAAATTTCAAATAGGCTGCAGATACTAAGGGGCAGTGAGGGGGCGTGTGGATGGGAGGGAGGTTGGGCTTGACTATAAATTTTCAATTGATAGGCCACACGGCCATTCAACTATAAATATTTAATTATGTTTAACCTTTATTTTATATAGTTGTTGTCGTCGTCGTTGTTGTTGTTGCTGTTGACCGCAAAACTTTTGGCTTAAAAAGGATAAACAGGAGTAGAAGCAAAAAAAAAAAAAGGGGAAAGGGAAAAAAACTTCAAATGAAACTTCAATTATTCCACGTAAAAAATAAGCAAGCAACAAAATGCTACCTGACAATGGGGCGTGGTCATACCAAAAGCAAAAAAAAAAAGGTGTAACAAAACAAAAGCAAAACAAAATAAAAATAAAAAGGAAAACGAAGAAAGGAAACGAAAGGGATTCGCCTGGTCACGATCTCTGATGTTCTCCACTGTTTACATGGGACACTGTGAACTTGGTTTGTTTATTAGGCAACATTGAAAGGCAACAACGTGTCTTTTCACTTGGCTATTATCTTTTATGGTCAACGAAGCAACCTTCTAGCAAAACCACTTTATCCCGCTCTCCCCTTCCTAACAAACTTCATACTGTTCTGGCCAACACTTGTTTGTTTGGTGATTTGTTTGACTTGCGTGTCGATGATGACACAACACAAAAAGAAAGCAGAAAGAAATGAGCAAACCTAAAAAGGAATGCCAACAAAGCATACAACGGATGCCACAGGAAAATATATATATATATATATATATATATGTAACAGGAAAAAGCCGACAACAAATCGGTAACAGAGAATTTTTCCTTCAAGCTGCAACCAAATAATAAAGAAAAAATGAATCAAAATATAGCAAAAGGCAAAGCAGAGAAAAAAAAAACGAAAAATTCTTATAATAAACATAAAAAGCGGCAGCAGACGTCGCATTGAATACAAAACCAGTAGGAAGAGAGAGAGAGAGAGAGAGAGAGAGAGAGAGTGCTGCTGGCGAGGGGCGGGGTAAAGGAATCAACAACTGACCCAAGCGGAAATTGTTGCAAATGTCAGCAACAATTTTTTTCCTTATACACACACACACACACACAGTCACATGCATATATATATATATATATATATATATGGTATGCCATAGCAGTATTTATCCTTTTACTCGGTGCGTATACTTTATTTATTGTATTATAAGCGTGTGACAATGGGGGCTAAAAGTGTGAATGCTTGGTAGGCGGGGGGAAGTAGCGGCGGGGGGGGGTATGTCAGTTAACGGCAATTTCGGCACGTAGCTTACACGATTTCAACAGCTAACAGATGGAAGGCTACGCTGATGATTTTGATATATACAGACACATATACATGCTCACGTACGCACATATACATATAGAGAATCGCATAGATGGGAAACAGGATACAGGCTACAGGGTACAGGCAACAGGATACAGGAAGCGTACGCTTATGGAAATACAATTGTTGGCGCTTAAATTCAATTGACGTTAACACGAACAAAACTCAAATAGAAGAGATCGTAAATTATATAATAAAGGACTTAAGGAGCAATGATTGAAATCTACTGCAGAAGTTGTTAAAAAAAGTTTCGATATAAAACTTCACTTAAAACTAAAATAAGCTAAAATATAATAAAAAAAAAAAATTATAAAATATATCTGTTACTATTTTGCTATCCCTAATAAAATACTTTTATATAGAAATTATGCACTCTCTGCTTACTCTTAAGGCGCTATAAGAGAGCTTTAATCAGTTTACTGCAACAATTTCATATAAGAAACTTTTGCATGTTCCTTTGATTTGAGAAAAGCTACTTAATTGCGAAAGCAGAAGAGAGGGAAACAATGTAAAAAAACTAGCTAACAATTGGGTAAGCCCAACAACAGCTAATGAGCTACAAGAGAGCAGAGCAGTGGAGTGGAGAGGAGTAAGAAGATTAAATGGATAGCAAAAAGAAACCAAATGATGAGTTGAAGAAGCGCAACAGCGCCACGCAGCGCTGTGAGAATGATGTTGATGATGATGATGATGATGGTGATTTGACGAGAAAAAAAGGTAGCATAAAGTAAGAAAAGAGAAAGGTGGAAAAAGATTACAAAATAGTAAGCAAGAAGGATAATCGCAAAGGTGCTAAATTTTTAGCTCCTGGGGCGGCACAGACTGTTAAACCGGGTCAAGGGAAATTAATGATGCCGGCCCTGAGGCCGCATCAATTTCAACTGTAATTTCTGTGGCGTTTACAGACATATTCTTCTGTATGCACGTGTGTGTGTGTGTGTGTGTGTGTGTTGGTAATTAAAAGTTATGGTTACTGTTGCTATACTACGAAAAGGTAAAAAATGGGTGTAGCGGGCTGTAGCGGGACTGCAGCGGGTGCCATCAAACAGAACTTATTAATTTCTGCATTATTTAAGCGTGTAATTTATGTGCACAGTTTGCATTTTTAATTGCATTACATGGTGTGCGGTTAATGCATGTTAAATGCATACAATTGAGGGACACAAGATACACATACACACACACAACAGTTGGCAGCTGGCAGCTGACAGGATATGTGTGTGTGTGTGTGTATGCATAAGGGAAATGTCATAGATACAAGTGTAATATAGTCATATTACTACAATATGAAACATTTATTTAATTAATTGAACTTTAATCAATGGCAGAACTGAAGCAGAAAAACTCAAAAAGGTCATTAAGTGAATTTTTGTATGCTTTAAAAAGAATGCTTAAAAACTGCTTTGATGATAATGATGATGATGATAATAATGATGATAGACGAGTAGCAATCATCGAGCCATCGAGTGCAATTCATTTAAATTTTACACTTGGCACAATTAACTTAGTTTTATACAAATTATTTCAGATAATATCTGGAAGTTTTGACCTTTTCATAATTTCATTTTGTCTAAAAAATTGAATAAAGGCGTCGACCAGGCAAAGCAGACAATAATAGAGATGTGAAAGTGGAAAGGATGATGTTATAAAGTATGTAACAATGAAGTAGAGAAAAAGTGTATGATAGCAATACTATCGTATCACGTGACCATCTCTAGCAAAGCGGTTACCTGACAACCCTCATTTAAGTATCCTATCGACCAGCAGCAATCGAGTAAATTCTTGTATCCTGGGCACCAATTGTGGCCAGCTAATGGCGTTCAATGTTGTTGAAGCACTTTTCCGGCACTTCCGGTCGCTGCCCTTAAGCAGAGAGCTCGACTCGACTCGACTCGATTCGATTCGCCTGGACTTGACTGGAGTTAACTTGAGTCACAGCCATTATAGTCTCAAGTTAAAGGGGAAGGGGAAGGGGGGAGGGGGAGTGGGAAGTCCTTTTGGGACTGTGTCCTTTTGCTCGATTTGATTGTGGGACGCGCATTTAAACACATTTACGAATTTTTCTAAACTGCAATTCTAATACTTAAAATGGCTTAAAAGCCGTCACCACCATTTTCAAAACGAATGCAAACACAAAACGTAAATGGTTAAAAGAATATAATAAGAATGGCAAAAAAGAAAAAGAAGCAGAAAAACACAGAAAGTTGACATTTCACTTAGTAAAATGCAAACAGCAAAAAAAAGTTGCTGGTGGGGGGAGGTGTTTGTTGAGGGGATGAGCAAAAGGAAGAGTCAAAAAAAATAAATATACATATGTGTGTGTGTGTGGAACGAACCCCAAGGGGAAACCACAAACACACACACACACACACACACAGCGAAAAGTTGTTAAGAAATTCATTGGACCAAAAGTTGTGTTCGCCTTCATTTTCTGCCTTTGCCGCTGTATGTTAGTATCTTTTGTCTCACTCTCACGTATGCCTGCCGTCCCGCTCACACACACTAGCTTTTACACTCACTTGTTTATTTATAGTTATAGCGTGTGTCAAGACGACAAATAAATTTTTGGACAGCAATTTTATGCAGCGTGTGCCGTGCCACAAATATATATATAAGGAGAAACTAAAATAAAATGTTGATTTGAATTTGCCACAACAACGAAAGCAGCAGCAACTATAGCAGCAACAGCAACTGTGGCAGCAACAGCAAAAGGCAAAAGCTCTTAACTCAAGAGCAAAACCAACCAATTCAAGTCACATTGCATTTATTTATAAGCACTGCGACAGAGCCAACAGTCAGCTGCTAGTATGGCTCATACCATGTGGCATGTGGCATATGGCATATGGCATATGGCATATGGCAGTTGCACGCAGAGCAACAGTTACCGTTGCTGCGGTTGTTGCCTCAACAAAGAAGAGTCCTTTAGCATGGACATCATAATATACAATATGATTATATTTTCTATCATTTTATCTGCTTCGCTCCAATAAAAAGGATGCCAAAATTATGACAGGATATTGCCAGGTGGAAAAAAGGATCATAGAAGAAGTTTGCCTTGATCAAACTATGTTTTGGCAGTCAAATTGCAAATCCTGGCACAAATAGAAATTGTTTAATTTTGTAAATTTAATTGAATTTGCAGTTTAAGGCAACAAAATGTTGTAAGAATATTTTCTAGTATTTATTTGCAAAGCTGCATATAATTTGTATCTAATCCTTACACAATTCTATATTATGCTGTCGATTTATTTATTAATTGTTAAAGCTTCTTTTGTTTATTAAAAAGGATTTTCTTTATTATGCCAAAGGACATGGGGACATTGGTCAACTTTATGGTTTATGCCTGGCAATCATTTTATTTGCATGCAAACAACATGCAACATGCAACAGAATAAACGCAAAAATGTCAAATAGAAAAACTGAAAGCAACTAGCAAATGTCAAGGGAGCGAAAGAGCAAACAAACTATATAAATAGAGAGCGAGAGAGAGAGAGAGACAGAGAGAGAGAGACAGAGAGTGAGAGAAGGAGAGCAGAGACAGCAGAATATTCTGACAGCACGCCATTTTGGCACATGGCAATTTCCGGCGAGAACACATGACATAAATGTATGGTGGCAGTACGGATATAAGAATAGAGTCGGTTAGGGGGTAGGGCAGGAGAGATAGCTGATATTCTATAGGTAAGGAAAGGCTGTTGTTGTTATTTTATATTATGTTGTTGTTATTGTTGTTGTTGCTGTTGTTGTTTTTGTTGTTGTTAACTGGCCAAACTCTAGGAAAAAGTTAAAAGTTTAATTGTGCGCAACGCTTAAAATGCAACGCCGTTGCAAGTGTCAGAGCAGCGAGGGGGTGGGGTGGTTTGGTGGTGCGTGGTGCGTGGTGCGTGGGTAGCAGTGGTGGGGCATGGACCAGGCGCAGATCTCTGGGACCAGCATCTGTGACAAGTTTTATTAAGTTTATTTTATATTTTCGCATTTGTGCGTCAAGGGTAAAGGCATATGGGGAAAGGGCTAACGACAAGCTGCCACAAACTTGTCAGCTTGCATTTTATGTGGCTGTATGTATGTTTGTGCTATGTGCGTCTGTGTGTGTATACCTGTGTGTGTGTGTGTGTGTGTTTGACTATTGGTATTGTGGCATGGAGAACGGAAGTTTGTTGTAACTTTGATAAAATCAAATGTTGATGCAGTAAATAAAGGAAAAGACTAGTCCTCTCTCTGTGTGTGTGTGTGTGTGTGTGTGAGTATATGTATGTGTGTTTGTGTGTGTGTGGGAATGCTGCATACTTTTGTATGACAGGTTGCACACACTTGACTGCTTAATGGCCTTTGCATCTAAAGCTGCTTAGACTTGGACAATGGTCACTTAAAGCGCTTGCGATATTCAAGTTGAATAAAAGGCAATAAAAAACCAACTAGAAGAGATTACGAATATTCCCCCAGGTCAAAGGTTAAATTGTAAAACAGCAAATGGAGCTGCTTAAGTTGATGCTATACCTGCAACACTAAAGGCCGAACAGGTAGGAGTTAGGAGCAATCTCTAGGGATGTTAAATATTTAAACGTCTTCAGCCACTGTCATACTTTTTTAATTGACTTATCAATAATTCATGCAGACAACACACACACATATATATATATATATACTTACACATACAAACACTCATAGATATACATATGGTTAAGCAACAGTATGATAGAAAGAGATAACGATAATATCTCATAAATACAAATGAAGTACCAAATGTTAAAGGTGCGTCAAGTAAGCAGCAAAAAGGAGCGAGTAAGAGAGAGATAGAGCAAATCGTTATTACAGCTGAACGCCTTAAGTTGCATAAACGGCTCACCAGGTGGCGCTAACTATAAGTAAAGAACTTTGATGGAAATGCTCATAAAATGGATGCAGTTTTTGTATATATTTTGGCTATTTTTTATATTTTGAAAGTAAATATTATATATAGTAAATATATATAAATATATATATATATATTTTTTGATTAATTTAACTGTCTGTCTGCCATTTGAATTATTGCACATCCTTACTGCAAATATTTTTTTTTCACATTTTCATGCGCATCTTTATCTTTCGTTCTGCTTTCGGCAATTGTAACTGCATCACAAAGTGCTGTAACGTGATTGATGCATTTTTAATGCGCAAACTACTTTAATGCATTTTCACTGTATGTGTGTGTGTGTGTGTGTGTTCTGGGAAAGCCTTTGCAGACAATAGTATTTAGGCCAAGTGAGATTGTTTTTGTTAAAGTTATTATCAATTCAGTTGATAAATGAAATTGTGTCCAAAGACCGAAAAATCAGAAATTTTTGTTATCATTAAAAGTCATAAAAATAATTCATTATATTTATATATATATCTATTTGTTCAAATCATATCGTGCGCATACCATAAATATTAAATTCAAAATAGAAACGGGCTAAAGTTTGAGGCCATAACAAAAAGCAATGCAGCAATGCATAAGAAACTAAGAGAAAAGATATATACTCATATATATATATATATATATATGTACAGATTTATATGTATGTAAGAAGGAAAAGTATTATGCAGCAAGGATAAAATCAAATTTAACGCATCGCTTGCATTTGTATAAAGGCTGTGGCATGTTGATGAAGAGGGAGAGGGGGAAGAGTCTTCAATGCCGCTCTAAATGCTTTGAGTTTAGGTACTGTGGATGCTGCTGCTTAAAGAAAGGCCACGTACCACTTGACATGAGCAGAGACACACACAACATACACACACACACACACACACACACACACACGTACATACATATATACACTCGCATGCTCATGCAGTCTGTAGTTAGAGAAAAGTATTTGGAACGAGGATTAAGGTTTGGGTTTGGGCACGTGCCGTTGGATTATGCGACGTTCCAACATGGGTAGCCGTTGCCATATGAAAAAAATAAAAGAAAAAATAAGAAGCAGCGTGAAAAATGTATAGCATAAGACAAGGCGCATAATCAAAAGTAACCATAGCAGGGTAGCAACTGCAAATATGAACCTCTCCTCCTCCCCCCCCCCCCCCTAACACCCTGTTACAAATGTTTACTCCCGTCTCTGTCTATGCTGCCGCTGGCTTTAGCCACTTCAACTGCCTTCAACTGATGCACAATGGTTGGGAACCTGCTGCGTTTGGTTTTATTTCACAAGCTGCCACCCTACCAAAAACAAAATTCAACTAACAATAAATTGCTTGAAGTTAACTGACTAAAAGATACCCTACAATTGGGCATAACTGTTGCTGATAAACAATATGTTCATGCTTGAAAAAGCGTTGAATTGTTGACATCAAATTGTTGAGTCTAAGTCTTTGATCAAGTATATAGTTCATATAGTAACTATGCAGTTTTTTTTTTGTAGGGTATCAGTTGTTGATTGTATAAAGACAAAGCCACATGCCACAAAAATCTCACGCCCGAGCTGCCGCTTGATGTAGCGCACGCAGCTCCACAGTTGAAAGTGGCAAATGGCAAGTGGCAACCAACATTGGGATTCAGTTTGGGATTTTGGGTTTGGGCTTGCAATTGCTTGGCTTTGCCGTGAGATGAGCCTGACATGTATGTGATATTTTAGTGTATATATATGTATATATATATATATGTGAGTATGAATGTGTGTGTGTGTGAGTGACTGTATAAGTGTGTAAACACAAGCACTTGACATATCGATCATAACACTGTTTACTTGGCTTTTATTAACTCGGCTTGAGTTTATTGTCTATGACTAAAACGTTGACAAAAAGTAGATAAAAAAAATAAAATTATACCAAAAAAAAATAATATATATATTTTAATATATTATATATAAACTAAGTGCAATTTACAGATTTTTATAAAAAATATTGAATGCATTTTTTAAATTTTATTTTGTAGTTTTTAATTTTTAGGTAAATTTTACTCAACGATTTGTTGGTTTGATTGGAAAACCTTTTGGCTTTATATTTTCTAACTTTGGACCTGATTATATAAAAATTTTTTATCTCGATAAAAGCCCTTTCTATCAGCTTAAACCTAATGTCTTTTAGGATTATGGAAAACATATTGCACATCATTCAGATCGGAAATATTTTTTTGTGGATTTTCTTTTAAGTTTTTTTTTTTTGTTGTAATCCCCAAGCTGTCAGTTCGCTACTGAAGTCAGGCTCAAAGTTGTATGTGTGTGTGTGTGGCAACATTTTGTTGCGTTTTAGTGAAAATTTCTTTCTATTTCTTGTGGCACTTACCTCTTCTTCATTGCTGGCCGTATTCACGGAATCCATGCTTTGTGAGAGTCCCAGCGGGGCAAGAGCCATCTGATTCTCCATTATGGTGGTGTTGGTGTTGGTTGTGTCTCTGCTGTTGTTGTTGTTGCTAGCTGTTGTTGTATTGTTGTTATTGCTATCGCTGGCAACTATTGCTACTGCCGCACTGACACTGCCTGCTGGCGAGGGAGTTGTTGGCGCTGATATCGATGCGGTTTCTTGCGAATGTGATTCGTGCGTTGAGCTGCCTGGGGAACTGCTGTTGTTAGCTACTGTAGATGCGGCTGCTGCTGCTGCTGCTGTTGTAGCAACACTTAACGCAGTTGTTGCTGGTACTGTTGTTGTACCAGCAACTGTTACTGTTGCCGGCGTGCTGTGACTATTAACGGTCTGTTGATGCTGTTGGTGCTTGGTATTGTTGCCACTGCTTATAACAATATGTTGCTGATGTGCTGCTGTGTACTGTGGGTGAGCGTGTCGCAGTTGATATCCGCTGTAATGGGTAGGTGCCTGCTGCTGCTGTTGCTGTTGCAGCACCGCCACGTGCTGCTGCTGTTGTTGATGTGCGGTGACAGCGGCAATAGCCGAGCTCTGTAGATGCTGATTAAGCAAAGCAGCGGCGGCAGCCGCCTGATTAAACTGAACCAAACGCTGTTGTTGCTGTTGATGATGTTGCTGGTGTGTGTGGGTTAATTGTTGTTGTGATGCAGCTACTGCGTAGGCGACCTGTTGCTGCTGTTGTTGTTGCTGTTGCTGCTGCTGCTGATGGTGGGCGGCAACGGCAGCCGCAAATTGTGTGGGATGTGCAAAGCTCAATTGGTGTCCTTTTAAAGCTGCTGCTGCTGCTGCGGCAGCGGCTGCGGCTGCTGCTGCTGCTGCTGCTGGTGAGCTAGCGTACTGCAGATGTGCACCTGGTGCTGCTACTGCTGCTGCTGGCACGGGCAGCACCGAAACGGCGGCGGCACACTGGCGCTTTGGCGACGGCGACAACACCTGTGGGGCACTCGCTGGCGTTTGCGGCAGCGTCGGCCTGCGTTTAATCGCAATCGACGAAATGGTGATGGCTTTTTCGAACACTGGCCGCTGGTGTTGGTTGTTCGTATTGGTGTTGGTGAGGCTGTTGTAATTACTATTGGGTATTATGGGTGTTGCTGTTGTCAGCGTTGTCGGCGTCAGTGTTGTTGTAGTCGTTACTGCGGGCAGCAGTTGCAGTTGCGGTTCGGCGATATGGAGCAGATGGTGATGGCTGCCCAACAGGTTCTGGTTCTGGTAGTTGGCTATGTTGGCGACTCAGTTAACCTATAAAAAAAAACCCAAAATAAAAGAAATTAACAAAATTATTGACTTGTTGCTTAAATATTTGTGTTGCTGTTGAGTTATTGTTGGGGAAATTCTATGAATGCCAACAACAACAACAACAACAACACTAACAATAATAATAATATATAGTCAAAATACTTGCGAATTTATTCAAAATAATGTAAATATTTGCACGTCACTTGATGACGCACTAGAGGGGGCGGGTTGCGGGAAGAAGGTGTGGCATGTACTCGGGGTGTTGCGACTGAAAGCCCTTTGCATAATTCAAGAGCAAATATGACGACAGCTCAATAGAAAATACAAAAAAGAAGAAATACAGTGAAAGAAATTTGAGTGTAAAAAAACTACGCAAAACTTTTGCTCCAATGGCACAAAGGCAACTCATGAGATTTGAGCTGATAAAAAACAATTTGTAGACGCGTTTTTCCTCCTTTTTTTTTATCAAATTTCATCAGTTACTGTTATACGAGTTGCTGCCATTAGCTGCGAGTCAAGTTTTATGTCTACAGTATAGGTTTCTCTATATATATATATAAACATATTGAAAATTAAACTATGTTACGAAGTTGAACAATGAATGAGCTTGTTTTGGGTCACTCTCAGGGCATCTTAGATTGAATTTTTTACTGTGTATTATATATATATATATATATCTTTATATATATATAAACATTTTTTTGCTTTCAGTTATCAGCAAAAACCCATCGGCAACTGAAGGAATCTGAATATAGTAACCGCAAGGCAAACAAACAACAAGAAAGCAAACAAATAAACACAAATGAATATGCAGACATAAAGAGTCAGAGAGTACAGTATAAGCGAGCTATAGCTAGAGTATCAAAAAGATACTTATACTTATATATACATATACATCAATATATATATATATATGTGTTGGTACTGGCAAAACACATTTGAAAGTATCTGAAACAACTTGAAAATCGAGCTGACAACAAACCGAAATTGTATTACAAACATTCACCTTAAAAATATATGCACATAACTAAAAGCATCGATACGCGAGATGTACTCATATGAGTACAGCTGTTATGTCTATATATATCGAGTATATATATACGATATATATGTATACAATATATGCACATATTTAAGTATCACATATATATACATAGAAATGGGTTCAAGGCGGATTATAATGGCGCCTGGGTAGCCGTAACAGAGGCATTGTGTTACCGTACTCCCAAAGCAAATCCTATGTGCTGCAGCAAAGGACACGAAGCAGCATTTCCACTGTTCTAACATAAACAATGGTAGCTGTTGCTGGCATGTGCCTTAGTACTATATATACATATATATATATATACATATCGCATATCAGTACACTTTGCATATGACAAATTAAACGTACAATAAACGTGGCAACGGATTGTGCACAAGGAGAGGGAGCAAATAACTGAGAGAAATAACTAAGAGATATTTCAAAAAAAAAAAAACAAAAACCCATAAGACCTTTGCATATAGCTTCAGCAAGGGTGGTGCTGTGGTGTCACGGCAACACTTGAGTTAATTACATAAACATAATTCAAAATTAATAACGATCAGGCAGCGTATTGAGTAATTTGGGTTTTTGGGGTTTTTGCCTTTGTTGCTGCTGCTGCTGTGTGTGTATGTGTGTGTGTATGTTGGCAGCTGTTTGCTACCTTAATCCCATGTGATTTATAATTAATAGAAATTGTCTAAAACAACAACCACCAGAAGACAATACAATGTGTGGCAAATATTTAAACACTGAGCCACTGAGCTAACAACCTATGTAATATTTATGCCCAAAATAACATTCAATTTCAAATTAATTGACAGCCGTTAACAGTGCGTATGCGCAATATTCGCAATGAGTAATTAAAGAATTGACAAAGAAATGAAATGCAAATGCAAAAATATATATTAGATAATGCCAATAATTCAATTTGCATATAATTTGTGATTTTATATAACTTAAATATATATATTTCAATAATTTTATATTTATTTTATATTTATTTTGTAATTGTTTTATATATATTTAAGTTTCTGTATTTATTTTATATTTTTTATGTTTAATATATGTTATATATATATTTATTTTATATTTGTTTTATATTGTATGTTTCATTTATATATTTTTAATTTATTTTATATTTTTTTTATAATTATTATATATTTTTATTTATTATATATTATATATTTATATTAAATATATGCGTTTAATCTAAGCTCTAATTTATTTTATATATTTATGTTATATTTAATTTATAATTATTTTATATATTTCATATTTATATTATATCAATTTTATATTTATTTTATATTTTATATTTTTGTATATTTTATATACTTTATATATATGTATATTATATTTTATATTTATTTTTTATTAATTATTTTCTGCAAGTTTTGTTAATGAATCGCAATTTGTCGCTTTTAAATATAATCAAAAATCGGGTTTCTTTTATTGAGAGCATATCAATCAATTGATAAAGCTCTGCAGCTATTGAAAAGTTGAGAAGATTTGACATTAAATACCGCATAGAAATATTTATTCAAGTTTTCAATATTAATTGTGCTGTCAACGACCAAAAAGTCTTCGATAAAAAGTTGAAAAATACTTTTTGCAAATTGCAAATTGAAAATAATTTTATTTTTAATATGTTTAACACATTTGCAATGCTTTTTGAGTTTTGTATTGAAATAGATATATATATATATATATATATAAATAAATTAACCAAAATATTTATTTTTCTTTTTTAATATTATTATCTAAAAATACTAAATGCGGTTAGCGGTTAATTTTTATATGCTAAAATAAAGTGAATTAAGTATATTTAAATGATTTGCAAAGCAAAGCCACAATTCATTACAGAGCATTAAAGTTGCTATAGTATGCATATGTGTGTGTGTATGTGTATGTGTGATTGTGTATTTATGCATATATGTGTATGTTTGTGAATAATACAAACAGTTACTGGTTAGCTTAGAATTGAAAGCGCTGAACTGTAGCATTTTTCGTATTGTTTTTTATTTTTTTGCACTTTCATCTTGTGTTTGGCTTTTGTTGCATGCGAATTCACAACAATTGTATATATATAAAGATATATATCTATATAATAACAACAATATATTTCCTTTGCACACAGAAATTACTACAAAAACAACAACAATAACAACAATTATAACAATTGCGTTACGAATTTTAACAACCAAAAGCCCTGACAACAGCAACAACAACAATAACTGCGCTAATATTGTTGTCTTTGTCGCACTGCTATGGAATTAAGTCAGTTAAAATTCAAAAGTACAGCTAAACAACAACAACAACAACAACAACAATAGCAACAGCAACAACAACAACAAATAGTCATAAATATTGCTAATGAATTTCCCGCACGCTTTGCTGAACTCACAACAAAGTCTCTCGTCTGTCTATAATCGACTTCCATTTTGCATTTTTTTCTATTTTTTTCTTTTTTTTTCCATTTTTTTTTATTTTTTTTTAAGTATTTATTTTATGCCTTGTTTTGTGTAGTAACAAATTTATTTCTAAACAGACAAAATACACAACAATAATATTGTCGAACGGAAGTTGGGAGCGTTTTTGTTGCGTTTTTTTTCTTGTATTTCTATTTTTATTTTATTTATTATTTTTATTTTTATTTTGTCTGTTGCTTTGACATAAAGCACATATAATTAAATATAATTTCTATAATGACAAATGCGTTTTTATTGTTTATATAACATCAAAACACAGTCAGTCAATGGCAATGGCAGTGTATATGCCACGCCTTTAAGATGAATTGAAGGTCTGCCAAATTAAGAGTACAATTTTTTTATTTTTTCAAACACACGAAACCAATTTCACAGTTTGAACTTTAAATTAAATTTTGGTGATTTTGTTTTTTATATTTCGCCCAATTATACACTGTAAGAAATTGGGCTAGAAAACTTGTTGAAAATGTTAAGGAAAATAATAAATTTATAACCAATTCAAAAGTGATTGGCTCGCTCCGCATGTAACCTTTGAACTGCAGCGTAAGTGAGCGATCCAGCTTATAATTTCTCTTATTATTCAAGATATATATATAGAGTATATATTATATATAATTTCGTATATAGGGCAACTTTCAGTCATAGTATGTTGTTGTATCTTTTCTTTTCTTTTATTGTTGTTAGATATCGGGTGGGCCAATTGTGTTGCCGTGGCTAAAACATAATCACCACACGATACTCGCTGCTCCGATTAACTGGCCCAATTTGCTCTGCCACGCCTCAAGCTATGTTTGTTTGATGCAAATTGGCTAGCTTGTAAGCTGTTGCTGTTATTGTTGTTATTGTTGTTATTGTTGTTTGCTGCCTGCCTGGGCTTGTACTTAAAGAGATCTATTGTAATAGATACAAAAACGTATATAGAAACACACGTTAATCGATGCACACCCACGTACCCCATAAGCATCATCGTCATCTTTTATAAGGAGGCGGAAAACAAGTTTCTCAGCTGCTGTTGTATGTTGGATGTTGTTCTTGTTGTTGCCATTGCTGCTTGGCACATAAAAATAAAGATGATTTTGGATCTCAGATCACTTGTCATCAGTTAAGCGTCACACAATTGCCAATTGCACTAAGTACAACAGCAACAACAACAATTAGCATTGCTAATAGAGAAACAGATAGACACAAGTGGAAGTAACGAGTGCCGCCTACATGATCCGGCTTTAATACATCCGCCCCCCTTCTGTTGCCTGCTATAAATTCCAAAAGCAACAGCAAGATAACTTGATGCTTTTTTTTTATCTGGTTTTGGTATCTATGCCCAAATTTGTCATTTGGGCGGGATGAGTTACTGTGCTGATTGTCTAGGAGATGGCACCGCCCAGTGGTTTCAGCCACAGCAACAAATACAAGTATAAACCTAAAGTGGTTTTGGCCATAAATGTTTTTGCTGCTGCTGTTGCTGTGGCTATCGTTGCGCAACGTTAAATTGTTGCTCTCTATTTTTATCATAATTAATATTTAATAAGTCCAGGCGTCAATCCTAAAGATTGACTTACATATTTACGCGCAAGTTGTATAAACTTTTTCCCTCTTAACTTTTGGCTAATATTAATACACAAGCAAGTTTGTTTTAGCTATATATAAGTCTGCTGATTTTATTGAATTTTAGCAATATATGCAACATGTTGTACCTAAAACTTTTTTTTAACTAAAACTGAAACTTATTTAAAAAACAAGCAACATCTTTGTTAACTTCAAAGTTTTATTTAATAATTTTTTAAAGTGTATTCAAGTTGCGGCTTGTTGCAAGTTCTTCACAATTTGTTTTCGTTTCTTTTTTTTTGCTGTTTCTCTATTCTTTACTGTTTTCATCTGATTTTGTTTCTTTTTATGCTGTTTTTCTGTTTTGCTGTTTTGCTGTTTTTGCCCATTACCAGACAACAGTTCAGCTCTTGGTTCAGCTCGACTCAACTCTACTCGACTCACTCGGAGATTCCATGCTTATGTGCGCATATTTAATATGATGCTTAAGACACATTTTTTATAACTTGGGCATGCTCCAATTCTTTGCCAGTTGAAGATCTAGATGTAAGGTGGAGCCAATGGTGGCAGCCACGCGGTGGCTTCGGTTTAACTACTAGCCAAATGGCAAACATAAGTATAAGATATACTTCCATCCAGCAGATAGTTTACCAAAAAATTATATATATATATATATATATATATATGTATATGTAAAAAAAAATGTAGCATAATCCTAACGTGACTCTGGTACTATCTTTGCTACTTTTTAGTTCTATTCGCTAAGTTTTTTTTTCGTCGCTGAAAATTACGAAATCCATTAAGTTGCTTGCACGCAACTTAAGCATAAATCCATCATACGCCATGTGCCACACAGTTACATATAAATATATATCTATATATATATATCTATATATATAAATATGTATTTAGTTAGGGTGGTAGCCACGCCTACTTGTACATACTTGGGTTTTATTCAATGCACAAACATTCGAACACTCCACTAGGTAAGTAGGTTGGGTCCGTCTTTCTTCAACTCCAACTGTCTCTCTCTCTCTGTCTCTCTTTCTATGTCTATATCTTTAGCTGTGTTTTGTTCTTTTGCCGTCTCTTAGGGCTTTCTATTTAATTTCCAAGCAGCCTGCAAAGTAAAAAAACTTCTCAGTTCAATCAGCCATCGACTTTGACTTCTCTTTGGCAATAGACAGTGTCAGCAATATATTGCTTACTCTTACTTTATGCGATTGATACTTTCAAAATTTCAACATGCAATCAATAAATGATAGTTCACTTCATGCTCAATGTTTAACATTGCATGTGTGTGTGTGTGTGTGTGTGTGTATGTGTATATTTCTATAGCTGTTGTCAATTCCATTAAATGCACTTCCGTTGAACTTAATGGATATAGCCAGAACTATAGAGAATCAGGAGCTACGCTTTGATATTCATCCATCTGATATGTAAACAAAGCCAATCTTTATAATACATATATTCAATGCGTAATACTCAAATTTGTTTATCAACAAGTTCCGTTATATATTCAATCAGTTAACGGCATCATCAGGCGTATAATTATATCAAGCATATAGGGTTTATCTTTAGCTTATCTGCCAGTTACTGATAATAATATTTACATGTAACTATTGCCATACCATATATACGCCTATAAATCATATAATAAACACCAAATATATAATATATATATATATATATACATATATATATATATATAGATAAAGATACAGATAGAAGGAAAATAGATACAAAACTGCATACAGTTCGAGTCGACGTGCTTACTCACGGCAATTGTGGCCATTATTGTAATAGACTGAAAGATGTGAAAAATGTAAAGCTCATGCGAAGATTGAATGAAAGATTGGGCTACACTTCACTCAGCTGTATGTGTGTGTGTGTGTGTGTGTGTGCGAAACTAGTTCAAAAGTTCAACTTAACAATCACTGACTGAGCGGGAAATAGCACTGAAACTAGTGGCTTTAAGCTAAAACGCGATCGCCTTGCCCGGCACGATCTAAAGACCAGAGAAAGGTAGCCAAAAAGTAACATTCAGTTTTGGCATATTAATACCCTGTATATACTAAATATATAGAGTATATAAAGATATGTTGATCTACTTATAGCATATGTAGCTTATACGCTCTATATATGGTATTAACCAACATTCTTGTGGCCACAGATTTCTCTAGATTGTTTACCAATAGCTGCGCCTATTTCTAATGAACTTAACTTAAAATTTTAAGGGTGTTTTCTTAGTTTTAATAAAAAGGCAGCTATAATATGGAATGAAGCCTTACTCCATCAAAACATATGTGTTTCAGTACAATTTACAGCTGCCTTAACCAAACGCTAATTGAGTTAACTGCTGTACTCCGCTAGACCCTCTATTAAGTTTTACAGGGTATCAACTATTCGCTGCACACTTTGTTTTTCTTTCTGACTATAAATAGCTGTAGCTCAATAGTAATCATAACAGGCCCAAGACCCATCGAGTTTCGAGTGTGGGAAGTCACAACGACAAAGGCTACTTCAATCAGCTTTCATAAGCTGCTTGCATCAATTGTTGTGTGTATATATTTGGTATAGTTTATATATATATATATGTATGTATGTGTGTGTGTGTGACTGTATGAGTATATAGTGTGGCACATTTGTCATGCTTTCCCATAGCCTCTCACATCAAGTGTTTGGTCAATCGTAATAGACCGCAAGTATATCACACTTTTGATATATCTATGAAAATATTTCGATTGTTGTTACTGCAAATGCGAAATGTGGTTGATATTGTCATTGATTTTCCTCTACATATATATATATATATATATATATATACAACGTTATTGGTAAACAATATTCAAGTGGCAAACTTAATGAGAAATCATCATTATCATCAACATCATTATCAATGTCAGTGGTAAAATTCAAATAGCTGTCACATTTCTATATCTATTATATGACAGCACTAAATTCATTGCAATTCATTTTCATCTCAACAATTTTCTCTATTTCTCAATCTCAATGAAAATTTAACTTTGACATATATGAAAATTGCTTTTTGTTATAACTTGAAACGTGATTAATTAACATTAATTTTGCATAATTAAACAGACAGAGAGAAAGCCCAGCAGTTAAAGAAAGTTAGTTGAATGTCATTTCAGAGAGTTAACTTGTATTTTGGCTCTCCATTTTTATCCCTTGGGTAATTAATACCTTATGGAAATACTATATATATATGTATATATATTGTGACATGGAAATGCTCTCAACATTTTTAGCTTTTCAACTTGTAGGTAATTCTCAAAAGGCTAGTAAAATTCACACTTTGTATTATTTAGCTGCAACTGCTGGAAAATGGTATGGAGAATCCAATTAAAATTTCAAAGCCCAAAAACCTTAATGGCAATGTATAAAAGGGCTAACAGAAAACTGTCAACTCTTCTCTTAATTATTTGCATAAACAGAAAGACCCAAGGACAACAACAACAACAACAGCATCCACATCCTGTCCAAGTTGAACTTGACACATTGCGGCTGTATTTTGTCCAAAGTCTTTGATTTAATTTTCCCATATGCCAAAGGATAAAATGAAATTTCTCATGAGATTAGTAAGAGAATAGTATAAAGCCTTTAGCATTTCTAATGAAGTTAAGAGAGAATCTTTTGGCAACATTTTCTAAAAACTTATAATCAAGTTTGTCTTCACTTGTGTGTGTGTGTGTGTTTTGGCCACAATTATTTAGTTTTTTAGCCTTGATTTTACTATAGAAACTCTTTCTCAATTTTCTCAACTTTATTGCCTGCTGCTGACCACAAAATCGCATTTGGTTTGCACAATGTGCTTAAGTGTTAATTTAAATTTTCAAACCGCAAACATAAACTGTACTTCAGGTGACAAAGTTCAACTACTGTGCAACATGTGGCAAGCTTAAGAATTCAATACGTTTCCTGTGCAATTTCGCATGAATGAAGTGAAAAATTGCACACATTTACTTTTATGTTTGAACTACTCTAATACACACACACACACACACATAACTATATATTTATGTATTTTTATGTATTTCATTACGAATTGTAGCATCATTTCATTCATTCTGGAGTATGATGTCATTAATTAATGTGAATGAGTTCAGTATGATGTCAATTAGCTGCGGAAAGCGCACTTGACAGCCACAGTGCTGCTGCAACATTAAAAAAAAAACTTGCTGTACACATATCATTGTAGTTGCTTAAGACACAGCCACCCACACACACACAGAGACACGCAATGTACATATTTTATAAGCATTCACAATTGAGTGGAACAGCAAGTGGTATCTGTGCTATCTCTGTGGCATATGAACAGCTGCCTCATGGCTCATGGCGCAACTTGCTGCAACTATGCGCGTGTCCAAGCGTCCAAGTGTCCACTTGGGCTGCTACTCTACTCTCAAAAAGTTGCTAATACAAAAGTTGAAATCTTTATCTTAATATCCAGTAAGCGCACAAAACTTCCTCTCCAAGTACTCTCAACTATAGTTAAGACCCAGTCGCCTCTTGCATTGGCATTGGCATTCACATTTACATTTCGGATTTCGGAGTCCATGCAATTAAGAAGTCCATGCAGTAAAAGGAGAAACTTTCAACAAACAATAAACAAGTAACAGCAGCTAGAGACGACTATAGAAATACCCTGTAATAGATGCAAACTAAGCTGACATAGGCACAATTAAGGAGGGTATACAGCAGGCTGTGGAGCTTATAAGCACGACTGTTGTTTGCCACGCCCACTTGTGCCCAACAGCTGACGCTTAGGCAACAACAACAAAACAAAAGCAAAACTATTTGAAAAAGCAAAAAAGAAAATAATATTTATATATATATACGAAATTATAATAATAAGTAAATGCAATAAAATGAAAATCCAACTGGGAAATTTTGTTTGATTTATTGTTGCTGAGCTTTAGTTAAGCACTGGAACAAAGAGAGCAGCAACAAGAGACAAGCAGAAAGGAAAAAAAATATAAAAAAAAGAAGGAGAAGGAGAAGGAGAAGGAGAAAAGTAAAAGAAAAGTTTAAGAAAAACAGCAGCGGAGGGTAGAGGCAAATGCGTAGAGACAAAAGGGATTTGTTGTTGTTCTGCCCAGCAGGTGGAAATGGAAATGGAAATGGGTTTTAGGGCTAATCAAACTCAACCTACCAGTTAAAGTTCCAAACTAAACTTCAATTACTTACGTATCTTAAGGTTTATGTGAACTTCAGTGAGTGTTGGGTTTGGTTCTGGTTTACATACCTGAAAGTAGAGAGAGAGCAAAACAATAGAAACAACGTTAGATATGTTTGGCATTTCAATAGAACAATCAGAAAGTCTAATTTATGTGCAACAGCAATTCAATTGCACAGATTACATTTACAGATGCAGATGCAGATAGAGATACAGATACCGATACATACACAAGTATGGAGATACAAATAAAGTTATAGCTGCAGCTCCGATTGGCAGCTAATAGATATACAAAACATAAGCTAAGACCTGGCCTATATGGCAACCCTTTGATGCAGACCAATAGCAACTCAATTGTTAAGCATTAACATGCAACTGAGTTTTATGTCTAGAGTTGCCAGGCTTTTGTTGATAGTTTCGAAATGTACAGTTGCCAGTTGATTTTTGCGATTTGTTGGCCAATTGTTGCTACATTTTGTTGCTAGAAGATTGTTTTGCATTGTGTTTTTTTTTTGGATTATTTATTTCTTGCGGTTGCTGCTTGTTGAGCGAAAGGCAGCAAAAAAAAAAACTGCTTAGGTTGTAAGCAAACACAGAAAGAGAAATAAAAATAAAAAACTAAAGAAATAAATAGAAATTTCTATGGTCAGCATGAGATTTCAAAGAGTCAAAGCCTTTCACCGAACTCAGCAACACTCAGCAACATGCAAGCCAAGTTGTTTTTTTGTGGCTCAAACTATACATCAATATCACGTCTCTACGACTGTCCAATACTCAAGACCACGACCAAACCCAAGACCAAACCCAAACCCAAACACAATCGTTACCAGCATTCAAGCATTCATTGAAAAGGGTTACTCAGCCCTTTTGGGACAATGTGTCGTCATCGTGGTTTATGCGTTTTACAATTCTTTTTTTTTTTTTTTTTTATACCCTGTAGACATAAAATTGTATTCAAGACGAAGACCACAACCGATGACAACATCAATGCACATAAAATAAAGTGCCTAGAAATAAAACTTTAACTAGCTGATAATGTCTTAAATTTCACAAGAGCTTCGTCACATATTCAAACAATTTTTAAACCAAAATATTATATAATATAAATTTCTATCAAATATCATAAAAAATTGTTTCAATTTACAGCGAAGTTCAATAATTTTTGAGCTCTCTTTTTCAGTGCTAAACAATCAGTTTAACTTAGCTTTAACATACATTATAATCTTAACTATATCCTTTATAACTGACTATATATTCCTATCGGATGTTCCTTAAATTCAGCTATGCATATCATAAAACAAACTTCGTCCATTTCTTTACTTAATGCCAACGCCGTCGCCTGCGCTAATGATGTGCAAATAGTTGGCGGGTGCCATTCGCACAATCAAAAAAGGAACAATATTCAGCTAAATATATATATATATATATATATATATATATAAATTTATATGTAGCTGTATGTATGTAAAGATGAAGATATATATAAAGACAAAGCAGAGGCATGCAACCACTTGACAATTGAGCCTTAGTTTGCTCAGTTGCTGCAACGTTTGAGTAATGTAAGTTGAAAGAATCCTCAATTAGCTTATGGTTTGCACGTATATATATATGTATATATGTGTGTGTGTAAGGACTACAACCCCTTTGAAACAAATGTGATATGCTTATATGCTTGGGTGTGTGTACTTTATGCCACACACACACATATACATCCTTTGTTCCGTGTTTTATTTTCTTCTTTCGTTTTTTATTTACTCAAGCTATTTGTTGGGCTGCCTAAAGACCTGTGCACTGTCAAGGGATGTGTTTTTTTGGGGGTGCAGGTAGCTACACACACACACACACACACACACACACACATACATATACAAATGTATATATTCAAAGTGTAAGTCTCAGATTACATGATGGTACACTCAATCTTACAACCCTTTTGGGTTAGGTGGGCGACCATCTCCATCGTCTCCATTTCGAATGAAATGTTGAAAAAGAAGAAAGGAAAACTGGTTGTCGTCACCACCACTGAACCACCGCAGCCAAACAAGCTATAGCGTCATATGTTTGCCAAGGGGTGCGGTGCCAATAACAACAACACCAACAACATCCGCAACAACAACAACAACAGCAGCAACATATGAAGAAGCAGCAGCAACAGAATAAGCAAAGTAAGAGTCGGCACGGAAGTGGTTTTGATTTAATGCCAACTCGCCGCCAATGACTCCGACGCCAGCGACACCGCCGACGCTAGCGACGCCGGCAAATACTGCGAAATGACGCAAGATAAACAGCTGCTTCCACTGTGAACAGGTGACGACAGGTAGCGACAGGGGCAACAAGCGCTGCGCTATTCAGCGCAAAAGATATACACGAACAGGTGGGAAGCAAAATAACAAAAAGAATTTGTTTGATTAAAGATTAAAGACAGAAAAAGAAACAAAGAGAGCGAGAGAGAGAGAGAACAGAATTATAATGAAGAAGTAACACAATTCAACAGATCATAAATCTTCTCTTATAAGCTTATTCTTTCAATTATATTTCTCTCTCGATAAATTCCAATCAGCTGGAGTTGCCCCGCCTTGAGGTTAATTTAATTTGTAATTGTAGTTAAAAGGAACTTTTGAGATTTTCATCTAGAAAATCTAAACTGTAAATAGAATCAAAAGCAAACTGTTGTTAGCTGTTGGCCCCTGAGGTGGGCACTCTGCAAATACAAGAGGCATCAGCATTGGATGTGGATCAAGGCATAAGCAGAAGGAGGAGGAGGTGTAGGCAGAGCTGGAGCTGTAAAGCAGAGGATTGAGCACTGGTAATGCTCGCCCTGGGTGCGTTTGTGGCTTATTGGCAATCAAAATGAGCGAACGATGATGTTGGCCAAATCTAGACAGTTAACTACACTGCAATACATTTCATATAGTATATAAAAAATATACAACAAATTTAATTTAAAGAAAGTTTTCATAAAAAGAAAAAAAACTTAACAGCTTTTAGGCTTTAGCAAATGGAAAATGTTTTTAGTTAAAGTATTGTTTCTCTCTCATATCTTATTGTTTAAGATATTACACGCACTTTCTCGCAGTGCAAAAGGTAAGCTTTTACCATGAATTGTTTTGACATTGTTTGTGGACATTGCCAAAGAGAGTAGAGTAGAAGTGTATTACTATGTGTGTGTGTTTGTGTGTGTGTATTTGTTTGTATATATATATATGTAGCTGTGTGTAGGCTCACTTATCTGTGCTAGCGTCGCACCAAGCCGAACTGATTAGCATAATTGGCTTTCTGTTAAATTTAGCGTTTAATTAATATATGAATTTGGCTAGCAGCATGAACCTAACAGAAATAACAACAATTAGTTGGCCAAACCAAATCATGTTTCTAACCAGATATATATATATATATATATTCAGATATATATACATAAATATAGCTGTCTATATTTGTATTACAGAACAGCTTTAAGCGATATGTGCCCCAGTTTGCACTTCCTGCCTTGTAGCTCATCACAGCCACTTGAACAAAGCCTTGCCATAATTGACTTCTAGCCCAGCATACAACACACACAACACACACACCGCCCACACCACGACAGACACTTAGAGACATCGCTCTGGCCTCCAACTACCCCAAAATATATATATCTTAGAAACGAATTTCAAGCCCTCGCCCTGCACTTAACATGTTCATCAATTGCTCGACGAGACTTTTGCCGACATAGACAAAGTGTTGGACTAACAACAGCTTGGACAGGGGTTGTTGGGGGTGGGTACAGTTGCTAGAGGTAGTACAGCTGGTAGACATGGGAATGTGGCCAACATAGCATAACAATGCAACAAACGGTAGCAGAAAGTGTTTCAACCTCAGCTGCCAGAGAGGGGAGGGCTGTGTGAATCAGGAAGAATAGAAGTCAAGTCAAAGCCATGAAATTGTTTTTGCCACAAAAAAACGAAAAAAAAAATTGCAACAGCGCTGGGAATTAGAACACCAGCAAGTGCAACAAGATCTTGTTGCATGACACGCCCACGAATCAAGTAAAAAGACGATTTATAAGATGCCCACACTGAGTGGCATACACCCCTCCACCATGCTGTAGGCAGCAGCAACAGCAGCAGCAACAACAGAAGCTGCAACTGCGCTTAAAGATATATATAGCTAAGGGTTTCACCCATTAATCGATGTCAAATTAAAGCTGATTTTAATTAAAAATAAACTGGCGGAAATTTTACTTTAAGTCCAACACTCCGATTCAAACTAACTTTAAACCGGATTTAACAAAAATAGACAAAATATTCATTTAAGCCAAAAAAGATAATAAAGATATATTATAGCATAACTTTTATTTAACATTAATGTTTACTTTGATAAAGTTTATTGCTAAAAAGCCTCTTTCCTAATTGGGAAGTGACTCCGAAAAGAAGCCTTAAAAGTAGTTACTAAGAATAAATCAAGCAAAGAAACTACACAGAAATATAAGAGAAATAAAAAGTTAATTTTCTATTTATTTCACAATTTTAGTAAATAGCATATACTATATATATATAATATATATATGCAGTATATAGTCCGAAAAGTGAAATGTTTCGGAACAAATGCAAATTACCAAAGCGTTGATAATTAGACTGAGAGCTTGAAATCATTTCACAACTTAATATAAGTATGGATCAGTGCAAAGTCTTTAAAAATACATTTCAAAGCGATTCTAATGTTATACAACTATATGTTAAAATCTGATATTTATATAGATATATGTATATATATAATTGAATGAAATCATTATTAAGTTTAATAGATATTACAATGGGTTTTAAATGATTATTTCTGGAAAATACACACACACTCACACACACATTAAGAGAGTTAATTATAGACATTAGAATATCTCTTGTCAGGTAACACATTTAGTTACACTGCTCACTAAAATTATATGTACAGCTGTAGCTTATGAGTGTCATTGGCATTAAACTAGTTAAACAAGTTTTGCAGCGCGACCCTGGGGGCAAATTTCGCCGCAAAAAGAATCAAACGTGTAGAAACACTTGATGACTTCAATGGGTCGTCAGAAGACTCTCTTCAGACTGTAAGAGTCAAAGACCAAAGGGCCACACACACATTACGGTATTTATCATTAGGCTTAGTTTATGATACTTGCGGTATTTATGCAAATTTTTCGTAGCCAAGGCTTAATTACTTGAAAGAAATTTTAATGAAATTGAAAGTGTTGTATAGATCTTAACCATGGTTAAAACGTTAAAAAAACTTCACATGTCTTTCACAACAAAACCAATATATATAGTCATATATAGACATATATTCAGTCATTCACACACAAAATTATTGTAAACAGAAACCAGAACCAAATGATGGTACTATGACTCTGGCTCGGAGACTACAAGTCTTAACCAAGTTATTGCGGTAGTGCGGGCTACATTTCACGGCTGGCAACAGTTGCGCAAATTTGCACAGACTTTGTTGACGACGACGTCAACGTCAACAGGTGCGAGCACATTTCGTTTCCCAGCAAAACAACGCAAAAAATTTACTGTAAAAAAATCGAAAACTACATAAATATATATAGTTATCGTTATATATATATATATGCCCAGTTAATTGTGCCGATAGTAGTTTCAACTTGCCCCAAATGATTTGCAATTATTTGCATAACACGAGGCAATATTAACTGCACAGTTGAGCTGCAACAAAAGGAGACTCCAAGTTCGTATTAACCCAAATATGCAAATGCATCTTAGAGTTTGTGTTGCAATCTCAGCTTAGACAGTAGAAGAAAAAAATATATACACAACATTTACTCAACCTCAGCATTATTATCATGTTCATTATCATTATCATCATTATCAACACTATTGTCATCATCGTATTCAGCTCTTCTCGGGGCATTGGCTTCAGCTGTTGTTCAACTGTTTGTAGTAAAAACAAAAGTTGACTTCGCGGCAAAACTCTGCTCGTCACTTAGTAATAATCTTCAACTAAAAGCTGAACAAAATAAAATAACAGCAACAACAACAACAACAACACATGTGTGTGTGTGTGTCTATACTTATGTTGATGTTGATGATGAGATGGATAGATGGAAAAGGCTGGAACGATGACACGGCTGGAAGTCAATGGCAAACTGAATGCATATCGAACTTTAATAGCGAGGAACGTAAATGACAGCAAATAAGATAAATATCAGGCACGAAAAATATATATAGAAAATTATATATAAACCATGTGAATAATTTGAAAAATATATAAAAATATACCAAAAGTAATACTAAGTTAAAACTTTATTAGAAATTAAGCCTAGGCAAAGCTGAGCTGATGAGTAATTGAGGCAAAAGTTTCGATAGTTTTGGGCAATGAATGTAAAAGATAATCTTTAATAAACTCAGATTTGATTAATATTATTTATGCAGATTAGATATGCCTATCAATATACTAATTTAGGTCTAGACAAAGTCATATATATGACTGATATTTGCTGCAAAACTAATGCAAAATTGTGTTATAAATGGCTCTAAACTATATTAATCATGTTTTCAGTTAGTGTTATATATATTTGTGTTCAAATATATAGAATACTTCTAATATATCATATATATATATATATATGTATATATGCATTCAAGTTGTGTCTATTGGTTCATCTCTATAGCCAAGTTTTTCTGTCTTTTGGCCAGCATTTGTTGCCACCGTTTTGAAGTCGCATAGCTATTGGCATTTTCGCTTTATTCGCTGATTTAGCCATTGTCTTTGACTGTGTCTCAACTTCAAGTGGCAAGTTGCATTTGTTTTTTTCTGCTTTCTGCTTTTTATTTCTATTTTTATTTTCTTCTTTTATTTCATTTTCTTTTTTTTTCCAATTTGAATTTTTGTTTTCCTTTTGCTGTGTGTGTTTGATGTGTTTGAAACTCGTGCTCAAACGTTCAAACTTTTAACCCAAAGCTGCTGTCATTTGCCTATACGACTAGCTGTTAGAGCCAAGTTTTCAGTTTAAACAGCCAAAAAAAAAAAACACACCTTCAAGTTGCTCTTTCTATTGTCATATCATTGTTTTGGCCGGGTTTGCGTCATGCGCCTGTTAGTTGTTAGTTGTTGGTTGTAAGTTGTTAGTTGTCAGTTGTTTTACGTTTACGTTTAGTATCTTTTGGCAGTGTAAAGTATCTGTAAGTGTTACTGTAATTGTAGCTCTATAGATATATATACACACACAAATATATATATATGTATTGTGCACTTATAGAGCTCCTTCAAGCGCTGTCTCTCGTCTCACATTTCACATTTAGTCGTAAGTATTGGGTAATATGCTTGGTTATTATCGTTTTCTTTCCTTTTCCTTTACTTTCTGTGTTTTTTGTTTTTCTTCTTTGTTGCTGTTGGTGTTTTGCTAGGAATTGGGTAAGTCATGTGGCCAATATTGTAAAACCAAAACCAAAAACCAAAAACATAAAACCAACAACTCAGTCACAATTTGTCAGTTTTTGACAAGGTTCGTTCGAAAACATATTTCAAAGATACATTTGCATAGTTCATCAATTTGCTTTGTTTTTAGGTTAAGCCATCTGATAAATTGCATTCGAATATATATATATATATATATATATATATGTATATATAGTAGAAATAGGTATAACAGCACAGCGGCAGCCGGTGACATTCGGTTGTCAAAATTGTATCTAAAAGATACAAATTAAAATCTACATAAAGCGTCATGAGTTGACCATCAATCAATTAGTTGCAACGATTCAATTCTACTCTAACAATTCACATTATTTATTTAACAACAAATTTTTTTGGTTTAACTGGTTAGATACTAAAAACGGTAGGTAGCTAACTCACATTTTGGCCATGGCCAACACGTGTGCCTAGTACAAATAAATTTCAAAATTTATTACCATAGCGCCCAATACGATTCCTGGTTTTACAGGCAACAGGAGCCATAGACGTTATAAAGGATAGCTGCATATATAAGTATGTGTGCGTATATGTGTGTGTTTATTAATGTTGCATGTTCATTTTCAGCTTGCGTGCAACTCTAACGTATACTAATACACACGTAAATATATAGAGAGACTCACGCCCAAAAATGCTGGCTGGTTGTGTAATTTACGGCCCAACCCCCAAAAAACGCTGCCTGCAACCCTCGCAACAGAATTCAAGCAACATTTTTACTGGCCTCCTCTAACGAGCCTCAAGCCAGGCGACAGCTGATGGCGTTTCCTGCCGGCCGCCTACCACTTGGCCCACAGACGTCGTCATCGGCGTCGTCGTCGTCGTCATTTTTATGGCCACCAAAGGGCACTGAACCGCACCTTAAAAAAGGCGCAAAAGTAAACTGTAGCGGCGGTTTGATTAAAAGTACATACGCTTACATACACACACACACACACACACACACACACATACATATATGTATACAAACACACACACACAGTGAGTGAGAAATGGTCACACACAGATACACATGGGAGCAGCTTGGTTCGCTTTTAATAGTTTTTAGCTTGACCTCGTCATCGTTCGCGTTTCCAGTTCCCAGTTCCTGAGTTCTTGTTGTTGTCATTGTGTTGCCGCTGTTGTTGTTGTTGTTGTTGTTGTTGCCCAGCTGTTGTCTCTGGGACTGTTTTGTACATGTTAAAGTTGTTGTTGCTGTAGTTGTTGTTTGTTAGTTATTTTTTCTTCTTTTTTTTCTGTTCTTTTTCGTGTCGGAAGTGGAAATTATTCACCACTCGCACATTGCCATCCAATGCCCTGGTGACTGCTTTGTGTCCCTTTTGGCTGCATTTCGTTTTCATTATCCAGTTGATTCCCTGGCAAGTCATTGACACACCTGTGTAATGTTTAGGCATTAAGCAAACTAAACAGAACCTGTATTTTGGCCTAACTGTATAAGTTAATGCCAAATAATTATATTCTTTTTCAACTTAAATCTTCATTTCAATACAGAAATTTGAACTCAAATGTATCCATCACATTGAAATATATATTAAAACTTATAATTTGTATTCCCATTAGTACATAGTTCAGTTAAAGTAATTACATTTAATCATTTTTGTGGGCATGGACCACCCATAGTTAAGTGCAAAGTTCCCAAGTTCAATTTATATAGAATTCATATTCCTATAGAGTTTCTTTCATTACTTTCATTACATTTTCACATCGAAAAGTTCAAATAACATTTCCGAAAACCATTTAGATGTTGTGATAATTGCTACAACAACCCGCAGCCTATGTTTGCCCCCTTGCCACTTTGCCACTTTGCCACTTTGGCCTGCCCATTGCCCTTGTGCCTTCTCTTCCTGCTCCTATTTACCCAGGCGGCAGCATTGCTCCTGGTGTAAATGACCCACATGAAATCATTTGCTACGCATTCCTAACCAACTAATGATCATCGGTTCTTACGCACAAATTATGATGGTAACAGTTTGCTCTACCTCCTTGCCTCTCCCTCTCCCTCACACTCCTCGTTCTCTTTCGCTCTTTCGTTTCATTGTTTATCTTTCTCCCTCTGATTTTGTGGCACAATTCTTAGACCGCGATCGTGGCAACAAGCGCTCACAAATTCAATTAGAATTTATTGATGATTGATTTTTCTGTGTGTGTGTGTGTGTGTTTGTATACATATATACATATGTGTGTGTGTGTGTGTTTGTATAGATATGAGCATAACAATAACATGAGTATAGTAATTGTCTTTAATTCAATTAGAGAACTCAAGAATTTCAATTGTCTTCAGCTAACTGTCTTATGGAAAATTTTCAATTTATATTTTTTTATAAGATAATTTTTTATTTCAGTTTCAGTGGAAAGAGAAGTCAGAATTTCCATGCTTTTCGCACTTCATTTTTGATTGTAATATATTTTCCCCTGTTTAGTTATGTATATGCAATCACGAATAAACAAATAAAACAAACATATACAGATAAATACACACATATACACACAACTACATATACAAAGATACAGCTACAGTTAGATATATATCAAGAAATTTCAGATATAGATAGTTTATTATGTATATTTGCTGTCTCTTTCATGCTGACTCGCCTGCTGTCATCATAAAGTAAATAATATATATGAAAAATTCATACAAGTACCGGCTCATGTTATCTACCTACTCTGCTTACCCCGTATACTCCCCCTGCTGCCCAGTAGAATGAGCCTTATGACTTGCTGATTGAACACAAAATAAAATATACAGATATTTTTTATCGATATTGTAAGCAAACCTCGTTAGCGTATATATACAGAAATTTAAAGAGCATACAAGAGAGAGAGAGAGAAGAGATAAGACTCATTTTAGGGGCGTCTCAAAATTGTTAGCCTCCTGACACCAACAGCACCACCCACAATATACTAACAGTACACCAAAGCAGCTGCTTGCCTCATTCATAAACCAAAAGCATTGATCATAAGCCACATTTCGTATCTGCATCTGTATTTCTTTATCTCTATCTATATCTATAGCTGAGTGAGTATGAGTGTATGAGTGTGCCTGTGTGAGCTGCTCTCAGTAAATTGCTGGCGTTGCTCGCTTGGCATTCCAGTAAAGCTAGTACTGAATGTACTTATGGATACTGAACGGAAGGTACTGCACAGAGTGTACCGAACAACAGTGTTTGGCTACTCCCTCGACCCCTTTAAGCCCCTCATTGCATGAGCTGTGACTTTGCCCAAAGTTTCATGTGCTGCTGCTGCTGTTGCTGCTGCTGTTTGCCTCGTTACCATGCTTCGAGCTTATTGTTTTACTTGCTGTCTGATATGTGTATGTATGCCTAGTGTCTGTATGTGTTATGTGTGTATTTGTACAGTGCATAGAGCGGCTTTCTTATATAAAACCTAAATACAAACACAAACAGAAACAACGACAACGACAACGACAGCAACGGCGTACAGTTCATTTTAATTGACATCGATAATTAAAAACTATTTTCTGTTTAGTTTTTTTTTTTCTATATATTTTGTCGTTCAGCTTTTTTCATACATATACGTATACATATATTATATATTGTACAGTTTAATCGCATATATATCTTTTATCTTTTACTTAAGCTCTCTTTCTGTCTCTCACTCTCTGTCTCTCCTATAGCTGTTGCTTAAGCAAAGTTCATACCACATCATCGTTGCCTACGTCACGTCTTTAAATCAAGTGCCCTCCACTTAAAGATAGCACACAACACACACACACATATTTGTAACCACATAATGTTCACTAATTAGCTCACAATTAATAATCCTTATCACATAGTTTATACAAACAGTTGTACCTCAATCAGTGCCCTTTGTAGAACTCTGATTACAAATTATCAGAAGTAAAAAAAAAAAAACAAAATTTGATATATAAAAAATCGTTGCTAAGAAACGAAAAAAACTCCATAAAAAATTATCTAAAAGTTTATTAATAAATATTTTTTACGAGTCGCTTTTATTTGCTTGGGGCTCAGGTAGCAATTATCGAAACGCTTTCAGATAAACAACTCTTTTTATAAAATATTCTTTCGCTCTCTAACTCTTTGGTGCTATCTCTTTCGGCATTATCACACATTTATAAAGTACCGAAACAGATGTATATATATCTACTATCTAGTTTGATAGTAGTTATCACTAAGTTTTATTATATTAACTTTCTTTTATATACTATCATAAAAATATACAATTTTAATTATATTTTGAAGTAATTACTTAATAAGTTAATTACAGCTTTATGGTTTATATGCTTTAGATATGAAGTAATGAACCCTTAAGGGTATTATACTAAACCCTAATTAACATTTAACTCTTTCTCCTTAGACACTGATCGTAGTGGTAGAAACTATATTTTATGTATAGTTCTAGTTTGAGGCATTTCCCAGAAATATATACAAAATTTTTACACAAATTTGTTTTTCTTCTACTTTTTCTATTCTTTTTATTTTCTTTTTCTTTCTATATTTCTTTACGCTTTTTTAATATGCCTTCTTTTTATTTATTTTTATTATTATTTTGTTTTTTTTTTTTTTTATCGTCACGTTGTCGCCATAAAACATTATATAATGAATCGTGCCGGCTTTGCTGCTCGCCTCGTTACTGATAAATAGTCGTAAGACCCCCAACTGTCGCAGTCTTTTGATATTTGCAATACTAACTCTAATAGGGCGCTCAATCTATGTAAATATATTTATCTATAAATATATATATGTATATTAGTGGGTCAAGTACAGCTAGTACAGTGTAATAGAGGGGAAACATATGTTAAATAAACTATTTCTTTTAGATTAGAATATAGAATTTACCATTTTATATAGTAGTATCTCTCAGTTGGATTCCAATTGTGTTGCTTGCTGCTTGTTAAACTTCTTTTTGCACTTTGAACTTTAAATGAGATTTTCTATATATGAGAAAATCAATCTACTCTTTTTTGCATAGGTGTAAGAACTTGATTTTATTATTGTTTTATTACTTCAATTTAACTGTCACTTTTAATTAGCTTTTTATATTTATTTTTGTTGTTTATACTTCAGCTGTACTGTAATTGCAATTGTTATTTTTTATTGTTATTGTAACTATTTTTGTAACTATTTAATATTTATTTTTGTTTTTTTTGAAATTGTTAAATTGCCTTTGGCGTGTTTGAAAATTTCAATTATTATTGCATGTAATAATTTATATTATTTTCTGTTTCTGTTTCTGTTTCTATTTCTGTTTCCTTTTCGGCTTTTTGTTTTTTACTTTTGTTTATTTTTTTTGTTGAAAAGTTATTTGGTTGGATTTTATATTTTAGTTTTAACTATATATGAATCAATTTAAAACACAATAGAATACAGATATCATTAATAAGTGTGTGAAATCGAATCTGTTTGTTTTGATGTTTTTTTTTTGGGTTTGTTGTGGGAGTCGTTTGGCACATTAAAAGATTTAGTACAGAGCCGAGAGTCTTTGCTAGACTTGGCCATAAACAAATAAACCAGTTAGTTGTGGTTGAAGCTGAGGTACGCTGATTTATGTTGCAGCAGCAGCTAACGGAACCGGTTCTGGGCTGTAGCCGGACCAACAATTGATACAATTTGCCCAACAATGTGAACATATTTTTTTCTTGTTGTATTTTGCGGGTGTGGGAAATCATTGTAATATAAGCAACTAACAGCACTTTGGCTCTGACTTTTGGCATCCATATGGCATCCAAAAGTTTCACACGCCCAAAAAAGAAAAGAAGGCGATTGTAGACAGAAACAGCTGGGCAGCTGGAAAATGACCTAAGTGAAGTCAGGAGATGGAGTTGGAGTTGGAGTTGGAGAAAGGGTCAACCGCAGTGTTGGAGCCGACAAAAAGAAAACAAAATAAAAGAAAAAAAAGTTCAAAGTAAATGGAAGTCAGCAGTCAGCAGACAGCAATGCGCAACGCTTCAGCGGAAATAATCGTAAAGTAAGGTAACCAAAAGAGGCATAAACCCATAGCTAGAGTCAGAGCCAAAGCCAAAGCCAGTGCCAGAGTCAGAGTCAGAGTCAGAGTCAGAGTCAGGGCTAGGGCCAAAGTTGTGGCTCAAATGAAGTACAAGAACTGGCAGCGAAAGAGTCGAAAGGCAATGGTATAAAATAAAAGTTTAGCGTAAAACAGAAACAGAAACCGAAACAGCAACAGCAACAGAAACAGAAACGGGAATGGAAATGAAAATGGAAATGGACGCTTGGTCAAGAACTAGCCGGCAACTGGCGGTTGAACTTGGTTAAAATAAATAAAGCCATACAACAACATACAACAACAACAACAACAAGAATAATAATAACAATAACAACAACAACAATAATATGAACAGCAACAATAACTTCGACATTCAACTTCAATTCTTCTTGCGTCACAAAAGCAAAAAAAAATGTTTTCGTTTTTCCTCTTTTTTTTTGCTCTTGGATAGCAAAGGAAGCAATTGGGTTCAAAATGAAGAGGGCTGAAAAATGAAATAGTTTTTCACCAAACGCATTCATAATTCAATTTACAGCTAATTGCGAGCTGTTTTAATGAAGACTCAACAGTAGGTCTGAGCCACTGCAAGCCACCAACCATTTGGGCCAATTTATGGGTGGATTCGCTTTTGGCACGCCATTTGGCCAATTAATGTCTGCAGTCATTGAAAAAAAGAAAATAATGCTGCCTCGTACATATATTTATATATTACTTTTATTTCATTTTTTTTTGTTGTTTAAATTTTTACAAGTCTTTTTACGCTTTTCACGCGATTTTCGTTTTAGCCTTCATTTTCACTTAGCTGAACTAAAAATTTCAATTTGCGGTTGCAGTTTGCAGCTGTAGACCCTAATAACAAACTATTTGCGGTTCAGCTGTAAGTTTTGTGTCATAATCCAACGGATTGTCGGTATCGACTGAACTAACTACACAAAGCTTGCGACGTGATGGAATTTTCAGATAAAAAGAAAACAACAAACTCTAATCAAGATTGTAAGTGAACATTAACTGGAATCTAGAATTGAAAATGCAATGAAAATGATATATATATCAGTATGTGGTATATGCTACTGATCTCTAGTATATTATGTAATCTATGAGTCAAAGTCAATGAAAAGTAACTAGAAATTGCTACAACTAGTTATAAACATAGCGATCACAAAGGAATTGCATAAAGAAATGTAAGCATTCAAAAGTTGATTGATATGAAACGTTAAAAACTGAACAGCCATATAGAAAATGAAGTGAGATTTATATGTAAAGATAATGAGCTTTAAGTAATGATATTTAAGTTTGATTTTCAGTTTGAGTAAACTAGATGAAGCTCTAAAAATATACATTTATTTAAATATCAATAATTATATATCTAAGAGCTAAACTCTAGGACATAGAACGCTCTTAAAATATTAAAAACATTTATCATAGTAGAAAATAATATGGATTATGAATGATCTTCATAATAACTAATTAAACTGCATAAGACCTTAACATGTGAGATAGATAAGGAACTCAAATATATACTGAATATGAATATATATCTATATGGTATATTTATAATGAGTACTGTATTGTAATTTCATATGAATTATGACTCAATGAATTAATATGAACTGATGAAAATGATGTAAGCAGTTGGAAGAGTTTCAGTTACAACACAGAATATTATTTTATAAGAATTAAATGGAATATCATTTAAAAATATACCCACTGTATGTGGAACCTTCTAAAAGGGGCTTGGTAACGGGTTCTAGTTTACCTTTTTTAAATCTTCTTTTATATATTCGCATATATTAAAGTAGCTTATAGAATTTTGTTCTTATTTTTGTTTTTGGCTAAATTCGCAAATTTTGTTTTTGACCTCTTTGTTTAACGGTTTACATTTTATTGTAGATCGCTTTCCATTTAACCCAATTTTGTAGAATTTTATTTAAATATTATTTTAGTTTTTTTTATTCTTTTTAGTTGTTATTTATTTTTTTGTTTTACTCTTTTTTTGCTTTGCTTTCGTTGCCAATTCTCCAACGATATTCACTTCTGACTCATTCGTTACTGATAGATACAAACTATGTTAAGCTGAAAGCACTTTTCACAATGATCGCAACGAACGCTGTTTTTAATTGTTGTGTGTAACGGTTGTTATTACAGTTGTTGTTGTTGTTGTAGTGGTTGGTAAATTTTCATTTATTAATATTTATATTTTTTTTCAAATTTTTTTTTTATAAACAATTTAATATCTGCTTTGTTCGCTCTACGTTTTGGTGCAATTAAAAATTGTTGAGAAACAAATCCAAGTAAATATCTTTCATGCACTTATAACACAAAACTAATTGCAAACAATTTCCGTTGTTGTTGTTGTTACTATTGTTATTGCTGTTGTTGTTTTAGTTGTTAGTGTACTAGTTGTTTTTATATTCTTATTGTTTTGATTTATTTATGAAATTTTGCTGAACAGCGATTGTTTAGCTATTGAAATACGATAGACAAAATATCGTTGCGTGTATGTATTTATATCTGTATGTATGTGTGTGTGTGTGTGTGTGGCTGTTTTGATTTATAATGCTTAAAGTTTTGAGTGACTATACTTTTTTTTTATTTTTGTTGTAATAGTTGTTAGTTGTTGGTTTTGTTGTTTGTTATTTCTATGATAGTTGTATTAGCTGTGGCTTTCAATTGTTTAGAACTTGCGCACGACGAGCAGCTAACTGCGTTTCTGACATTCGACTGACTGGCTAGCTGACTGAGCCGAACGTAAAGCATTGGCGGTCTGAACTTAACAGTAACTCGTCGTACATTGGCTCTTTTGTTCTGTTTCACATTTATATAGCGCGCTCGCTTGCTCGTTCACTCTCTTTGAGCAAGCAGTTGGTGTTGTTAGCAGCGCTGTTATGGCGCTGTTATGCTATAGTTGACGTCGCTGCGTTGGCAGCACAAACAACGACTGGTTGCTTGGGAAATGTGCGCTCTCGTGCCATTCGCTCTTTGGGTTCGTGCACTTAGCGAAGCGTAGCGGTAAATGGTTCGGCGGGCAACATCGTCACCGGGATATAGCCACATCGTTGCCAGGCTTTTCATCACATTTGTTTTGGTTTCGTAGTTCGCAACTTAAAGAGAGCGTGCTGTGGATTTTAAGAGAATTTCCAATTGGCTGCTCTGGCGTACATTGTTGCAATTAAGAGAGCTGCTACAAATTTTGGTACATTTACAATTTCATACAATGGTACAGACCGCTACCGTATGGTACGGTACACTACAATTTATTTTGTTATGAAAAGTAGCACAATTGGACAACTTGATAGCTTCTCCCTAACAACTATGCAACAACAATGCTTCAACTTGAAAGCGTGTGACTGCCGCTGAGTGTCCTGCCGGCGAATGTAAAAGAGAAACGGGCACACTGACAATAAATCACGCGCACACCTTTAGACCAGTTAGACCATGTACCTAAACACTTTATTCATACTTTCTCAAATCTTGGCCTGTAGCCTGCAGTCAAAAGCAAAAGTTGATACCCAGAAACACAAATGTTAACAAATCATTTGCCGTTTTTAGAAATCTACTTGACTTGGCACAGTTGTGATTATGCAATACACTTACTAAACCTAACCTCCTCGGTACCCTGTCAAACCACAGCAGGCCAACCCATACTACCATACCACAACGAGGTAGACCAGACTCCAGCTAGGAATGCAAGCGATGTGGCGAACTGGATTCGAAAATGAAACTAGAGGCGTGGAGTGTCGCTAGACAGGCTCGTACCAACTGACTGTGGTTACCTTCAACAACAGCAACAACAACACTTCAAACTTCACTTTGTTCACATGTGAGTTCGAGTGAGTCTCTGGCTACCCACGAATGCAACTAAAAGCTGCATGTAGTTTCGTTTACACGAATACCCTACAAAACTGACTACAAACCGTGTGCATATTAGTTCTGAGACTTTGAATAAATACTTGATATACTTATGATTATTGAAGGAACTGCTGCTGATTTATTTTATTTTCATTTAAAGATTTTTGAGGGCATTGCTGCGTCGGCTTGTTCTGTCTTTCTATTGAATTCCCAGTTTGTATTTTTTTTTCAGCACTTTTTGCTGTCTATGCAACTTGCACTTTTTGCACTTCAGTGTGTGGGATGTGTGTGTGCTGGCAGTGGAATTGGGTACTCTGAATTGGATGGTTAAGGATAGAATAGGAGTGCAGTTAGTAACGTTCATTAGTTTTGTTTCTTTCGATAAAATGTTTGTTGGCCAGGAAGTGGCGCACTTAACGCTTCACTAGAGACGTGCAGGGAATATCTAAATGAAGCCAGTCAATATTCGTATATATATATATAGATAGATAGACAATTACCTGAACCAATTTAAAACTTTAACTACACTACTCCACCCTATGCTATAGTCATCATCATCATCATTATTATTCTTCGTATTGCTGTTGTTGTTATTATTATCATACACCCACATGAAATGTATTTTGGGTGCTGTTCGATAATTTGTCATAAAAATTGATCAAACAAGTGAATATGAAATGACAAGAAATGCAATTTGCATGTCATGAGTGATGACTATAGCCCCTTACCCAAGGCACAAGCACAGCTACAGGCTATAGGGTACAGGCCCTATATCATTTATCCTTGGACAACATATGCGTGTATTAAATGGTTGTATGGTACACAATATACAATACACACACACACACCCAGACACAGACATAGAGAGAGAAGTATTGTGTACCATACAATGACAGCCAGTCACGATTTTCCATTTAGAATATTTATTTATTCATAACTTCAGTTTGGTTTAGTTTAGTTTTTTTTTTTTGTATTTTTATTATTTTTATTTTTATTATTCCACTTTGCGCATAATAAGCGTACCGTTTAGGACCTTAGGGAGCGTGGGTGCAGACCTCCCCCCCTCCCCCCCTTCCCCCATCGAAATGCTGGTACTAAAGTATTGTTACAAACTTGGTTGTAAGTTTGTTATCGCCAACTGACGAGTTACCCCAAATATTTGATATTTCTTAAAGTTTTTTTTTAGCTTCTCAATTTCTTTTCTTCGTGAAGAAAATTACTTTTTTTTTCTTTGTAATTGTTGTTGTTGTTTCATGTTAGGCTGCAATTACTATGGAAATTTTGGCAGAAAAAAGGAAACTATACAGACACCTACACTAAGATGTAATGGTAAAGGTAAGTGGTGTATGCGTGTTACCAAACTAAACTGTGTGTGTTAGGTGGTGGGGGACGGATGGAAGGCGGTGGGGGGGGGAGGGGACGGTAAAGGAGCTGAAGGTTTGCATAGTAGGTCGCCACGTGTCGTTTTGAGTTCAGCTGACGTGATTTGCAGTCATAACTTGGCTAAGTTTATTGGCTCACATTTACATGGTCTAAACATGAGAGGGTTAGCAGGGGAGGCACGAAACAGATGCATTATTGTTTACAAGTCAAAAACAAACCTGTAATGGTAATGTTAATGGGAAACAAAACAGCCGGCCTTAAACTAACATATAAAGAGCACACACTTCATTCGGCTATCCCTCACCCTCTCTCTCTTACGCTATTATCATAACCAATCATACAATCAAATATCATACTGGCAGGCAGGTAGTGACTGCTTATGACCCTGTCTCTATTTCTGGCCAAAAGGTAAAAATATATAACTTAACGCACTGCCAGCAGCTGCTGCTCTTAACTCATTTCAAGCCGCTCTCTATCAACCCCTGCTGCTGCTGCTGCTGCTGCTGCTTGTGTTTCAGCTCATAACTTATATTAAGTATAGAAGTGAATGGCATCAAGTCAGGTGTTTCAGCTGTTCTTTATTCCTTGCCACATGTTATACACACACACACACACAGTCACACATACCTCTTGAGGGGTTACACATTTTGGACAAGGTGAATGCACCGGCGACGTCATCTCAAAATGTAAAAACAGAAAAAAAGAAAAAAAAAACTGAAACCAGTCTAGAGTAATTCATGCAATTGCAATTGCCATACAAAACAATGACAATGGCAAAATGCCTCTAAGCTCTGCTGCCTCCCTCCCCCCCCCACTCCATTCTTCTAGCTGTGACTCTAGCAACTCCAAGTCCAGACATATGTATATATACATATATATATATATATATATATATATATTCAACCGACCAGCAAACAGCAACCTGCTGCAAAAGTAACTAAAGGCCCAAGACTCGGACACAAATTCCGACCAGTCAGGCCAGTCATTGGGGCACTTACTCGCCATGAGCTTGCCGCTTGCCAACAGTTTCTCTATCGAAAAAGTCACTGCACAGTGGTATCAATAATATTCTCTAAGGAATTCCTAATTCAATTAAAGTAAGTGAAGAGAATAATTATTATATGATGATGCCTTTATATAATATATATAAGTTATTTAGAAGTCTGCTGATCTGTAAACATATTTCTATAATTTCTAGATCTAGCATACTTGCTTCACGGTGACCTTAGTCAATGCCTATAGTGCCTCAGCCCAGACAACGGTCATATAAACAATCATAAAAATGCATTATTCATGGTAGATTAAGAAATTATTAGCTAACAATTGTTGTGATGAGAGTTGATAGCGGAAAAGAGAGGGGGAGAGAAAGAGAGACAAAGAAAGAAAGAGCGCGAGCTTAGTTTAGAGTTAAGTTTTGTGCATTTTGTTATAAATCTTAGCTTAAAGATGCCGTTCAATGCACTTTGACCGTATGTCTAGAAACAGTGGAATGTGATTCTAAAAATTTTGCCAGTCAAAACTGAATAATGCAGCAGCTGCAGTTGTAGTTGCAGTTGCAAGTACATCATACGAACACCCACAATGATGCAATTAACAATAACATTAAAAGATAGGGAATGCGGTTTATGGAGATATATATATATATATATATATGGAAAGTAGGGGTGAGAAGTGCACACAGGTGAGGATGGAGCAGGGGGAACAGTTGGCAGATTGACAAGCAATGGGGTTGGATATGCTTCAATGCGTGTGCAGCGGCGAATGCTTCCGTTTCCGTTCTTAATAGCTTTATTGTGATTTACTCAACGTTGGCAGTAGCAACAATAACAATAACAACAACAACAACAACAACAACAGCAATAACAATTACAAAAACAACAATAACAACAGCGATAACAACAACGACAACTTTGAGCAAAAGCAATCAACGGAATTACAACAGCGTTAAAAGTGCATTGATAAAAATGCAACAAAAAAATTATAAGAATAAATTTAAAACCTTAAAACAACATTTAAATTACATACAAAATACAATTACACTAACTAAAATTATATAAAGAGAATTTTAATAGGATATAAATAGCCTTAAGAGCAATAAAAACTATATAAAATCAACAAGCATCTTGCAGTACAAAATAAATGTTGAATTTTAAGATAAATTTTATTGCTTGTAGCTTAAATGTTGTTGCAACAAAAATAAATAAATAAATATATATAAGAAAATTAAATTAAATTGTTAATATTTTCCCTTTTGCACATATTTTATTTATTTCAAAAAAAATTCTAAAAAAAAAAATATATAATTATAAACTTTATTTTTATTTTTTTATGCATCAAATCTATCAATTTCTATCAGTTATTACTTGCAGCCAGTATAATATTATTATATATCGCAACATTTTCTTCCAGTGTATTCTTTACATGTTGAAAAATTTCTGCATAAATTCATTACAATTGATTAATTGAAAATCTGTAACAAAAGTCTGTCGTTAATGAGTCAGAAAACTGTTGACAAAAGCAAAGGTTGAGAGCTGCTCTACCCATTTTCAAGCAGAATTTTCCATTTTTTTGTTTTACTAATGATAGTATGATACGGTAACTGGGCAGTTTTATGGTGTTACAAGAGGGGGGAAGCCACTGCGTAGGTTTAGTGGGTACTCTCTAGCATTGCTTTTTATAAAACTTTGCCCTTACTGACTGACTGAGTGACGTCGTGCTGCCTGTCGGCTTTACCCTACTCCCGGCTCCGCTTGAGGCACATGTTGTACTTAATGCTGTTGTATTGCTGTTCTTTTGAGCGCGCTTTAGCTTTATACTTTTGACACGCACACACACATATATATAGAAATACAATTACATAGTATAAGTGAGTCGGATGTATATAGTACATTTATATATCTATATATATTTATATGTATGTATAGAGACAGGTATGTGTAATTATTTGTCACACCTGAGTTGGCGGGCGGCTCAGACAACAGGCAACAATAACAACAACAACAACAACACAAATGGCGTCTCACATGGCTGAGCCACCGACCCAGCCAAGCCAAGCCAAACCAAGCCAACAAAGCAACCAACCAACCAACCACTTTTCTAAACGTTATCTGCCACATTCGCATTCATTTCTATATAGTTAGTTTGCTATAGGAACGGTATGCCACATTATGTACTATATATATATATATTCTTAGGTATAGTCCGTAATTTAGCTGCTCTTTGGCAGAGCATTGAGAATTTCAAAGAGAAAAAGGACTGAAAATTAAGCAGCGAGGCAACTTGCCACTCGCAACTCACAACTGGCAACTGGCAACTGGCAACCGGCGACGGGCAACTGTCACTCAGTGTGGACATTCGCTTGATATTTACCTATCCTTTTTTTCACTGCTTTTTGTTTTGTTTTTGTTTTCTTTCTTTTGGTTTTCCTTTTATTTTTCTGTGGGTGACGTAAGCTAAAGCTAAAGCGAATGCTTTCTGCTTTGACCATTGATAGGACCGTCTTTTAACGGTTGTTTTGGTTAGGGGTACCAAAGGAAGTCATAAGTTTGATTGACACTTTCATATAAACTGGACATTGTTGTAAGGATAATGTTCTGGCTCTCTCTCTTTCTCTCTTTACTCTCTTTTTATGTTGTCAAAAAGTGACATATTATTAATGATAAGCTGTAAAGTCTCATAAAGATACAACCTATTACTGTTATAATCTGTAATAAAATGATCCATTTGTGAGATTAAATTCCAAAGTCTTTTTCTCTCAGAGAAACTGTAAGTTTTTTAAGCAAATTTTATATATAAGTTGAAATCTTAACTAACATTTATTAATCTTTAGAGTTATATACATATTGCTTGTAATTATCGGGTTTATTATCTGCTTAACCCCTGCTTAGTTATTAGCTTAAAACCGGTTAAGGCGTTGGGTGTTAAATCGATAATTGACGCACTTTTTGGTCAATTTGATTGGTGATTCATAGTACCGTTTGTGATTAGAATATAGAACAACGCCATGGGGCATACAATTCTGGCATACCTCACTGGTCAGCAAATCGTGCAACAATTTGCAGTCAGTTGCACCACAGGCTACCAGTTCCAAATGTGTTGGCCTCTGACCAGCTGCTGCCACCAAGTACGCTGTTGCAGCTAAGATTTTGACTCGTTGCAAGCAGTCGGTTAACACGCTGAAAAGCCTGTCTAATCCCGCCATTATGTTAAGTCTTTGATAGTCTTTTTATCGCTTAGTTTCTTAGTGGCTTAGAGTGTGCTAAGCCCACACATTTAATGGCTTAAAGTGAAAAGCGGCAATGATTGTCCACTTATAGCCTGATTGCTAGCCAATTGATATAATGCAAGTTGTCAGTTGAATTCAATCGATTATGCAGGCAATGCTCTTTTAAGCTGATCAATTGCGGTTTTTTCAACCTGCTACAAGTCATAACTAAATCTCTCTCTCTCTCTTTCTATCTTTCTCTATGTTTGTGTTTCTCTATAATTTATGATTTCCTGCTCATTTGCATTCAAGATTAAAATATCAAAACGCTAAACCGCTGCGCTTAATTACAACGCTATTCAATGCAAATTAATTTTAGTTTTGTTTTGTTGTCGATTTTGCTTAACGGTGATTAAGTTAATTAAACACTCGACTTATACTATAGCTATAATCATACACACACACACACACACATAGAAACTATTCAAGCTTATCATTTGTATTAAGTGCAGCTTTTGACATGCCAACAAAATGATTTCAATCTAAAGACTTAAGTCACGGCTTCAAACTATCAATTATATAAGCTATATATATATATATTGATTCAATATTATTGAATGATTGAATGCTCGATTAAAGTTAACTTCTTACTTTATGCAAATATGTGCATTGCTTTGTCCTTCAAAGTAGTTTAACATAACTTCTAAACTCTAAATTGTAGACAATAGCAAGAAGTTGCCAAGGCTGTTCGTCCTTTTGTATTAATTAATGACATATTTCAATATGTTCATGTAAGAACAATACAGCTAATTATAATTAATTATTATCAATAGATTATTAATACATTATATATTTACTATAGATTTTGTCATAAGTTAAGCTTAAGTGCCTTTTGCCCGCAGATAATAGAGAGACAATAACAAGGACTTTCATTTAGGGATTAACAACACACATACACACACACACACACATACATATATATGTATATATAATCAAGCTGTTTTGACTACTTATGTCATAAATTTATGTTAATTTGCCTTATAAATATTTAACATGTTAGAGAATAAAATTTGTTGCTTGACTTTAAGGCATATCCTTATAGCTTGCATAAGGATGTATGTAAATTTCAGTTGGAATTATAAAGTTGGAAAATTGCAGCTATTTATCTGTTAGTTATATAGTAACAAACCAATTTACTTCATACTCTACTCACCTTGGCCAAAAGTTGAACAGTTATTCAATTGCTGCTGTTGCTACTGCCAATGCGAAAGTCTGCAAAGAGATGGAGAGAGAGAGAGAGAAAAGGATATAGTATAAATGATAGAGTTTAGTATTATCGTTCAATCCTTGATTAAAGTGAAAGAACTTAACACTTGATTGCAATAGCTTCAAATTGATGCATGCCATATAAGTTGCACAGCTGCAGTCGACCTGCTTGTGTACCACATTGCCCCAGGATCAAGAATCCGTTTACCATTTCCATTTCTAGGTTTTAGTTTTAGTTTTAGTTTTATTTTTTTTATTATTTCAATTGAATTGAAAATGCGCATCTTGCAATTCAATTCAATTTATCTTTGATTTTTACTGCAGCATGCACTAACTTGCCACAACGCTGCACTACTCCTGCCACTAGCTTGATTAATTTTGTATGTGTTTTTGGTAAGTTGACTGCTGTAGCTCTAAAGCTTACCTTGAATCAGCTCCATATATATATATAGTTACTTCTACTGCTTAACTAATTACAGTTTTAGCTTTAGTTTCATTTTCAGTTTTTAAGCCATTGCCCATTGCCCCATTGTCCATTGGCTAGTTGGTCTTTTGGTAAATTACTTTGGCAATTAGCGCTACCAACCCCACACCTGACCAACCAGCAAATCAATTTGCGTTTTGGCCCAAGTACAGCACCAAGCACCAAGCACCAAGCACCAAGCACCAAGCAGCAAACAGCAAACATCAGACAGGGCTCCAAACCGCAAAGCTCATTTTGTGCGCTTGTTGCTGCTTGGACACATAAGGGCCAAAATCGTATGGCCAAAACGAAGCAAACAAGCAAGCAACCAGGCAACAATGGATATGGATATATACATGCTATGCGCCACCTCCCCTTTGGGTGCATTGTTGTAAATTTTGTTTCGGCACTAATAAATTCCTTTGGAGCTGCCAACTGCATTTATGCAAGGGCTGAAACTGTCGCCTGTCGCTTCAGTTAGGGCCCCTAAAAAGAAACCAAAAAGGCCCAAACAACAAGCTAACAATACGGTAGTAACTAATTTTATTACATAGCCAAAGCAAAGAGCCCCCAACTGAGCTCTTTTCTACCTAACCAAATAACCCCCCCCCCAAATTTTGGTACTCCCTCTCTTATTTGGCCAAGTCTACAAAACAATGTCATTTTTACACTTGGTCATTTTGCTTTTAAGCCATGTTTTTTTGTTGCTATTGTTTTTCGTTTGTTTTTTGTTTGCTTTTCGGACCATTTTTTGGCAACACTGTGAAAATGTTAGTACATGTTGTTTTAATCTTTAATGAAATCCAGTATAGTGCCAAACACAGAGTTGCATTTTAAAGCATGGCCACAACAGGGAATACCAGTTGCAATGTTCCAACCTCAAACCAAATTTTATAGTAGCCCGGCAGCAATTGTTGCCGCTTGCTAAACTCAACTGAAGGCTCAATTTTCTAAGCCAATTTTGTCGCACATCGTTGCGCGATGTACAAAATGCAAACTACAACAAAACAACATACAACAAAACAACAAACAAGAGACATGAGACAACAAACACAACACATACAACACACAGAGTTGACTATTGGAATATGTAAAGTGATTTTCATAGTAGAAGCAGAGCTGTCGTTGCCAATTGATTCTTATTAGAATGAGAGAAAAAACCCAATATAAAATCCATTTCTATAAATTGAAATGGAAAATGTTAAACTCACAAAGAAAATATGCAAATGAAGTTAATAAATAATAATGATTAAGTTCAACATTAACTAGTGAGTAGACTCTGGACTTGAATCAAATTTTTCCACATATATTTTATATAAACAGAATCTGTTGGGTTTACAGTATATCTCTCTCTATATAGTCTATAAAGCTTTTTAATTTGCTCTTCAAACTAAAATTAATTCGAATATTTTGAATCATTTTTTTTTTTGCTATCTGCTGTGAGTTTAGCCTGTCAAGGGTATTAAGGATACTCTGTGGCTGCCTAAAAATTTTGCTCGAAACAAACAAATCCTATGGGAAACTCTTATAATTTGCAGCAATATTTTCTTTTTGCTTGAGTGTTGGCCAACAACATTGGAAAACTGTCAATTAAAATGAAAATGTTTAAGTTTTTGCTTGCAAAATGAAAAAAAATAATATAAACTTCCTTGATGCTGATGCTGCTGCTGATGCAGCCAAGCAACCAACTATGCAACCAACCATTGAGGCAACGAAGTGCACTTCTTTTGGAGCATTTGCTATTCCTGGTGAATTTTCATGTTGATTTTTATCACATTTGAACTTTGACCCAATTTTTATGTTGGCTAACAATTCCGGGAGTTGCCTGTAGTCTGTAGACTTGGTTGCTAAAGGCTAGAGGCTGGTGGCTGTCAGCAACATCCTGATGCTGGGATTGCCCAGGCAACGTTCGTCGCTTCAATAGTTGCCATGCCACTCCAAGTCGAACTCTATGCTGATTGCACGTGGCACACAGACCGACAAACAGACAGACAGACATACATATCTACAAACAGACAAACAGATACACTCTTACATAAACATATACACATATACATATGCATATTCATATACATATACATATACATAAATACATATGTAGTTGTGGATGAGTTGCTCTACAAATTGAAGTCTTCAACCAGAAGTCACGAAATCTAGAGTAGTAGTCTAGTAGTATCTTTCACTTGCTCCAGAGCAGAGCTCGAAACGTGTTCTCTATACGAGTATTACATATCCTATATCCTTTTTCGTGTATTTTGTATTTCGTATTTCGTATTTTGCAATTCGCATTTGAGTTTCCCTTTGCTGTTGAAAGGATATTCCTGCTCCGTTTGCTTCTATTACCTTGCCAACTGGTATGCCTATGCCAATTCTGGCAGCTACACTGACAAAAAATGTAGACAACTTTGAGTAAAATAAGTATGAAACTAAATTTTTATGAATGTGTAGAGTAAATTGAGTAATATAAGCAAGGACTCCTTTTGCAGTAAATACCAAAAAAAGGATGCTTAATGGAATGCTTTAAGTAAGAAAACTTCCTCAAGTTCCTGAAAAACTATTTAGTTAAAGGTAAATTGTTTTGCTGTTTCTTATACTTTCGCTCAGTGTAGGCAGTTGTGTTAGTCGTATGGCTAATAGCTAGCAGCTCGTTTAAGCCTTTTTTCTGTGTGCACGCCCACTTTTAGCGCCCAACTCACATAAAATTCACATCACATTGTGTGGAGCTAGAGTCTCTGCTTGGTTAGTTGGTTTGCTTTTGCTGCAGACTCAATATATACATATATATATATATATATATTAGTATGTGTGCAACTCTATAACATATCTACTTCTGCATGTACACACACATACACATATACACACACCAATATATACATCTAAAGATGGGTACGTGCCTTTTTTGTGTGCTGCAATTTCGACAAACGTTGCCCGACGATGCTTTCCCAGAGTCTTTTAGGCCCGACTAAAGCACTTTAAGCCCAACACACAGAGAGATGCACACACAGCTGGTATTCTTTCATTTTTGTGTTTTAAATACAAAGATCTTACTAACTGTTCTACCAGCTGCTGCAACATTTTTAACTCCATTTTTCGTTTACTCCTATCAAAATGTCTGCTGCCGCTGGAGGAAGACGCATCTCTCCAGGATTTGGCATGTGTAATGAAGTACACCGAGTACCTGGCACAAACCAAATATACATATACATACTCATACATATATGTATATACATTCAGTCTTTTATGTTGAGTGCTGACCATTCTTGAAAAACTAATTTTATATACAGCTGTGCTTCAGTTTTCTCTCTTGTTTCTCTCTATCTCTCTCTCTCTCTGTCTTTCACTTATACAGCTCTGACTGACTGGCCACTCGATTTGTATTGAATAAATGCAAAAGGCGTGTTAATTGACAGACCATGAAGAGTTGAAGCAAATATATATTTGCCAAAAAACAACAACAACAACAACAAGACAGCAACAACAAAAGCTGCAATTGCCATTACATTCAGAGAATGAAAATTTAAGAACGAACTTTACAAATGGAATGAAAAACTCTTGTTATGTTTTACAGCTATACTTTAGAGTATACTTTAAATTATAAAGGGTATATGCATTCTATAGACATTCTTATAATGAGCAGCTATTTAGCTTTTAAAACAATTTAGTTATACATAATAGTAGATAAAAAAAATTCTTAGCTTTGATTTAATAAAATAAATAATAATAAAATATAATATTTATAGTTTTTATTTTTTATACTTTCTTAATTACATTATGTTTTCAGAAAAATTACTGTATATATTATAAAATATATTTAATATTTAAATTATTTATTTTTAGCTTGGCAATTTAAATTTTTAGTACATAAACTTCTTTATATTTCATACTTTTGCGAAACAATTTTTACTTTTAATAGCACTAATTATTGTTAAGAAAAATACTGAACCAAATTTTCTTTTAAAATAGTATGATTATTGAAAATATAAAGAATTATTTTTTAGTAGTAATGCTAATATACTTTTGCACTCACTGTTAATAATCTACTTATGAGCTTAAGTGCATTCACTGTATAATTTTTCTTGCACTGATTATGAAATATTTTTGCAATTGAAATTTTATTTCCTTCTTTTTATATAAAACACTGCTGCAAACTGCTCGCTAACGGTAAAAGTAACGGTTAAGAAGCACAGTTGAAATTGAAGTGGGCTACAAACAGTACGCAAAAAAATTAAAGCAGCACTCGGAATATTATGCTAATTTGCCTCAGTTTTGTTATTATTATTATTCATAATATTATTTTTATTATTGTTATTATTATTATTCTTATTAATATTTTTACTGTTTTTGCTTTTTATAATATTATTATTATTATTATTATTATTGTTATTATTATTAATAGTCGTGTGCGTGCCGTCTATAAATCTAAAAGCCAGCGGCGCATGTTTTATGACGCTTCGCTGGTGGCTCCGTTGGTTTTATTTTTTGCATCAAGTGGCCAACTGAAAGTTGCGTGCGATACTAAATCGCCCATATTTATCTATAATAAAGGCAATTTGCTATAGCACTCTTCAATTTCCCATACCCTTATCCCCAGTATTCCCCCCTCACCAAAGTCCACAGTTGGCAGTTTATAATCCATAATCTGCCCATACCCAGAACCCAGCAAAACGACCCTCAAACCAGTCACTGCCTGGCAGCCAGTAAAAATCGATTAAACAAATCGAGTAAAGTGTTGCCCCTAGTAAACTGTCAGTCCGAGAACGCCAAACACCAAAATAGAAAACGCTAAAAAAATAAAAAATAAAAAAATGAAACACCCTGTAAGCTACTATACTGGCCAAAAGTGCAAATCTCAACCAATACTCTAATAATAAAAGAGAAAATCAAATTCTTCTTTATTTTAAACTGTCTTTATATGACTCTTTTGCACTATATCTATAACTATATATATATATATATATATATATCTATATATATCAAGCAACTTACTTACATATATATATGTACTGCTTTCTTCGATTGTCTAATGGAATGTTACATTTGAATAAAACGTAGTATAAATATTTAATTTTTTAATTAAAGATAATTTCATTTCTAATAGCCATAAAATATTTTACAGTGTAACATATATACAGCTTAATGGCTGGCTATATAGGGTATGACGTGTCCTGTAGCTGTCTATAATTATATGCCATGGCTATATACTCGTACCATATTCCTCTTACCTTCTGGTATACTGCGTACACTCTGTTTGGGCCCACGACGCGTTGCCAGGCGACGCGGCTATAAAGACACGTATACGCCGTGTTGTACTCGCGCCAGGAAATCAGCACCAGGGCGCACAGTGTATGGTTTTCTTTTGCTTTTCTTTCTTATACGTATACTTTCATATTATTTTACTTTTTTTTTTGCTTTTTGGTAACTTTCACGAAAATGCAAATGTTATTTACTAATATTTTTCAGCTTTTTGCACACATTTTTGGCTTACTGAATGTTTAATGAAATTTCTGCCACTTATTTTTATATATATATATATATTTTCTTTTTCTTTAATAATCGTTCTTCTTGTTGGTTGATTTTCACTTTGTTAAATTCGTATAGTTAGATACGCATCCTTACGGAATTTTCTAGCTAACTGATGGCAAAATTTTTGCGTATAATTCTTGATTTTATAAATTTTCTGTCCCAAGGACATATTGCCATAGTCAAAAAATGTTTTATATATATATATATATATGTATGCGTATTACGTCACCATTTTGCATATTCTATACTAAAAACATATACATATTATGTTTTGTTGTATTTGTATTGGTATTTAACTGTTATATTCATAGTTATACATAGCACTAGCCATTGCTACCATTTACCACTGAGTCTAACTGCCAACTGTCGTGCCAGGGCAACGCGTGTTATTGTTTTGGCCTTTTCAACAGTAACAACGCTTATAACGTTACCACGTATCCTAGCAATGTACAGGAATTCTTTTGCGTGTCCATTTTGAACCTAGTCGTGTGATTAGTCCTTTAGCTTCGTGCTAACAACGAGCGCTATAAGCTATAAGCTAGTGCTAGTGTATAAGCCCTTGTCACTCCTCTCTTTTTTGATATACGCTCATCCTGCTGTCGTGCGTTTCAGCAACTTGTTTTGGCCAAAGCAACAGAAAATCGTTTTAAACCGTTACCTTAGCAACTTAATGCTTTGCTATAATAATGAGTCCTAAAACATTTCATACATTTCCTACATTTCAATTATAATAATTGGCTACAATAGCAACATTTCAAATTGCAAGCAAAGGGTTGAGATATTCAAAACAAATTAACAGACAATACGCATTGATCGGGGGCTGACTATATACACACGATATTGATATACCTTAACTCACATTGACAGACGTCTGTAATGTGTTAATTTTGGTAATTGCAATGCATAACCAAGAGCAACTAGTTTATTGAACTGTCAATTGTAGCAGAGCAGAGACCTTGGCATGATTTAAATGGAAAAGTTTTTGCGGCACATCAAAGTGAAATTCAAAATTGATTTAGGCATTTTCCAAATTGAATACAATTTTCACTGCAGCAAAAAAAGAAAAGCAAAAAGTTCACAAATTTCCATAAGACCAAAGACCGCCTGTCGCTTAACCCATTTTCCCTTTAGAAAGGATCTACCTCCAGCTCAACCAGCCAAAGTTTTTTACTGTAAACTTTGATTGACACTGAAGCTGCTGAAGTTGCTGAGCTGTTGAGTTGTTAAGTTGCTGCAGAATTGTCAACTGTATGTGACAGCAGCAACAGCTGTCCTTCTTATAGCAGCAAATTTTAACTGCAAGGCAAAAGCCTCGAACGGAAATAACTTAAAACTGCTGCGCATATCCTTTATATTTATATGGATAGTATTTAAATTATTAAAAAAAAAAAGGTTTCAATCAAAAAAGTAATATTCAATTTATTTATTTTTGTAAAAAGTAATTCTTTTTTTGCTCTTTGAAAATATGAAAATAACAAATTGTTCTTAGCCTTGCCTTCTCTTTTGGCTTTATTCAATGACAAACTGACTGTCAGTCATCAATTTTTAAAAATGATTAAAAATTTAAATGGAATACCAAAATGCACTCAGCACGATATATATTTTCATATATACGATTTATAAAATATTGTATCTATATGTGTACAGTTACACATGCGTATGTATGCCTGTGTGTATGTGTGTGTGTCTGTGTTGTGGTCGTATTTGTGTCAGAGCTGTCAAACATTCTGCATGTCCTGTGCAAGTTGCCAATACGTATAAATTTTTAATTTTAATTGTCCACCAAATGCGTTGGCAAAATCTGTTCACAAGACTACATATATACACATACACAATCACATATACACTCACACATACTCTCAAATTTGCGGCGAACTGCGAACATTACTTGTCGAGGCTGAGCAAACAGTAGCCTTAATATCCTGCCATATTACACAAACAATTGAAGACGCATCAAGTTGGAATAATCAGAGGCAAATCACAGTTACTTAAAGCAAGTCCAGCCTTACTCTAGTGCTCCGTAATTTCCTTTTAATGACTTTTATTTTATTGACTTCGAACCGCATATATATATATATATATATTGCTATATATATAAATAAGTAGAATCTGGCCCTAACTAAGAGTACTTCATTAGTCGGCACAGTTTGAACCGCAAAGTAAGAAAAAAAAATCCATAATTATAATGCACCTTACATAACGCTTCATTAAGATAATGATAATGAATACGTGACCACACATACACCTAAATATATACACACACACACACGCATATACATGCAAGTATGTCCTACCAAGTAATGGCACGCATGAGAATATATATATATATATGTAAGTATATTTCCATATCCTTGCGATTGCCCTGCTACCAACATAGACCTCAGCTCATGTTAGGTCTTGGGTCTGATTGTGATTGTGGTCATGGGTCGGGCACTGGCACTGGCACTGGCACTGGCTTTGGCTTGGGCTTTAACTGTGGGTCTGGGTCTGGTTGTGGCCCACAAATGGCCAGCGGGTAAGTAAAATTAACCACTTACTGCCGCCCCCAATGGGCGGTAACACTGGCAAACAGCGTCGCCTGCGTGACAGGCCTCGTCCTGCATCCCACGAATGCCATACAAAAGACGGTCGATAATTTACATAAAACAACAACAACAACAATATTAACAAGAACTAAACAAAAGGTAAGTAAATTTCATTGACGTGGAAGTTTTTATACTCTTATCGATAATGATGATTCAATGACACCTGATTTACGCAGACATACTAGAAAATCCAAGTTAAAATAGAAAATAGCATCAAATGAGACAAAAATAGCAGCAGTTAATCCGTAAATATATTAATCAAGTTTAATTCTAACTTGCTTTTAATACAAGTTTAGGCGAGTGTCATTGGAGCATAAGAAATTTTCTGTATGAAATGGCTCAAACTGATTGTTGGCTTATTTTTATGGCTTAACTAAAATGTAACAATACACTGGGCTGGTCTATAACAGGGGCCAAATGTCTACACCAACTGATGAAATAGTCATAAAAGACCATAATTGTTATTATATAATATCAACTGTGGGGGCGTTACCAAGCCTTAGATGCCAGCTGAAAGCTTAGTCAAATGGTGGATGGAAATTACGTCAAAATTACATTAAACCTACAAACAATGTAAACTGAACTTTAACCTGTTTTTTTTTTTTAATAAACTTTAGCGTTGTCAGTACAAATCGTAAAGGACGTAGAGAAAAGAATATAAAGAAAAGAAAGACCCAAAATTATGGAATGACAGTCATCAATAAAATTTATTACTATTAATTTCTAATTAAAGCTTTTTTGGGCTTTCATTTAGAGCACAAATAATTAATATACTTGCATGATAATCAAAATATAATTTGATTAATACTTTTTCTACAAAGGAATATGCAAATAACTGTGTTGTCCTGCTACATATATATAAATATATATATATATATATATATGTATAAACAAAGAAGAGTTAAGTAAAGAGCATGTAAAAGGTGAAAGCAGCTACTCATTTCAAAGGAATACAACTGCAAATGAGGATTATGTTAAGAGCTAATTTAGGTTAATGCCGCAAAATGTGGCGCAGTTAAGTAAATGCTTACGCAGTCCAACCCATACACGAGCCAACAACACATACATACACTCGTATATATATATATTTAAATATATACACGTATATGAAACAATAAGAATGTCTGCTGGATGTGACAGCATTTTAACAGGCGCCGCGAAGTATGCTACATAAAGTTGCACAATATGCGCATAACCGCAGGGCAATCTCTATAGCAAAACGTGTGTTAGAGTGCAGGTTAATGTGTATATGTATATATGTGTGTGTGTGTGTGTAGTCTACTCCTTAGAAAAATAGCACTACACTTGCGCTTTAGCTTTTCATATGTTTTACTCTTATTTTATCCTTGTGCGTCCTGTTTTCATGTTTAAATTAGTCAAAATGTCAACTTGACACAGATTTTGTCACAGTCTCAACAATAAGCTTGAATTCACAGTGTGCTAACAGTGTCTGTAGATTGTGTGTAAAAGAAACTTTATAAAGTTTCTACATTTATACTATATATAAAATGGAATAACTGTTTACTTATAGTAAGAGAAGGACTCATGAGTTTCATTGTTTGTCTCTGGCCACTCAACGCCACAATAATCTCATTAAAATCGTATTCAATGCGTTGGGTACTTCCGCAAACAATGAAAATGTATCTGAATCCCCAAATGAGTTGTGCGAACTTCAGACAATCAAAAGCTGCCATAGCCACAGCCACAGCAATATCCCCAACTACAGACATATTCACATTCACATTCACAACCACATTCACATTCACATTCGCATTCCCATTCACATTTACATTGACAAACACAGACGCGAAATGCGCATTTCGGTTGCTGCTGGGAGTATGAAATCAATCACAGCAGCAGCCAGTGTGGAAGAGGGATACAGCGTATAAACAGATAAGGGAAGGTAAAGACAGAGCGTGGTGGGGTGAAGCATCTTAAATGCTCACCTGTGATTTTATACTCTACCCAAGAGTCAGACGACCAATGGCAAACAATATGACACAGAAGCAACTATATATAGTATATAGAGTATTAAAGTCTCGTATAGCATATTGGAAAATTAATTTTGCTTTTCTTTTAGCTATTTCTATTTTAAGCTTGTCATAGAATGTCTCTTACCTTGAATTATATAGTAAATTCCCCCTCCCCCACCACAAAATGTTACGTGGAACTCTGAACTCTGTTCACAAACTGCCTGGCAAATATTGACAAAACATTTGCGTTGTTCATTGTTGCTGTTGCTGTTGCTGTTGTTGGATTGTCAGTTGCGACTGCAACGCTCCATTTGCTTATCTTAAATTACAAATCAGTCAATACCAAATTAAATGCAAACAAAAAAAACAGTCAAAAGGACTTGACTAAGCTGGTAACCAATGGCAATGCACAAAATTTGAATGCGAATGAGAAACAGAACTGAACTGAAGTAAAGCTAAGAGGGAATCAATATGAATGCTCCATTGATAGTGAATAAGGAATAAGATATTCACTTTGAGCACTTGACATGCTTGACAGTCAATGCCAAACCAAACCAAATGCAGCTTATATTTAAAGCATTTTACCAGATAGCTGATAAATCGATAAGAGGATAAAAAAACTGTAAAATCAAAAGGAAAAACAATCCTGTGTTCTTTCACAAAAAAAAAAACTGCAGCTATAGTTGCCTTTGAGTGCATAAACAAGCTGTAAAATGCAAGATAAATAGTAAAAAGGCTGCTCAAAGGATTCTAGTAAATATATATAAAGCTTTTAAGAAGCATAACTAATTATTAGATATTAAAATTTTCTGCTATAAATGCATCTTGAAGTACTCGAGTTGAATCGTATATTCCTGGATATAATTATATATTAAGCATTTAATTTTTTAACTTAATAAATATCAGCTTTAAAAGCAGCGTTGCCACATATTAAAATTTAACTTGGTTGGCAACTCTGTCAGGCAATCAATACACAGTCTTCTGGTACCAAATTTAACGCTGTTTATTAAGATAAATCCAGGACATAGACAGCACTTAAGACAACAATTTATCTAATTTCTGTAACTTAACACATTTTGACAGGCAAATCATATGAAGTACAGTGAAACCAAGATAAAGCATCCTCAATTCATAACAGTTAACTGTTGCGTACCTTTTTTTTTTGTTTTTTTTTTGTTTTCCTTTTTTGTCTTTTCGCATAAATTCAATTAAGATTAGCTGCCTGTGGGCTACCCACTAGCCCAAAGGCAATAATTTAAATGCCTTACGATTTGAGCAACTCAAGTGACATATGAAATATACATGTAAGTATATATAGTATATATATATATGTGTGTGTGTGTGTGTGTTTGCATATCTACGCAGATAAGGATAAGTTTGAAGCATATGTATATATATATATATGTGAAAGAAAACAAAAAATGAACCTCACTGGCATACAAATGTGTGTAGGTTTTTTTTTTTGTAATAAAAGTAAAACGCAGCGTATCTAAACATTTCTTCTACCTTTTCACTCCCACTCTCTCTCTCTCTCTTTTTCACACTCTCTCTGTGTGTCTCTCTTTCTGCATACTTGCTCTCTCTCTCTCTCTCTGTTATTTTACTGTCTCTGGCACGCTTCATTACATTACATGACATGGCGAACAGCGACAGGCCCCAAATGCCAAACTGCCTATATGAGTAGGCTGATGCCACGCCTACAACGGCCGTGTGACAATGACGCAGTGTAACATTTCATTTTTTTTTCTTATTTTTTTGTATTTTGTATATTTTTTTTTTCTTTCCTTGGGCTTTTGCCAAAGCCGCTTGAATGCGGCATGAAGCATAAGACATGGGGCATGGGGCCTGAAGCATGGGGCATGAGGTATATATGGCATGAGACATGTAGCATCAGGCATAAGGATGACTAACTGCCAGCGGCGACAGCCACACAGTGAACGCACTTTTTCCCAAGTCACCCTCATAAACTACACACACACACACACACATACAAACATACAATATAAGTATATATAGACAGCTCTGGCACACGCATCATACACACACACACTATAACACACACATACTTAGGAACGGTGGCGACTCATTTTTAATTCATGAATTGTTTGCTACCAACAAAAAATTACACTTAATGCCAACTTGAAAGCAACCAAGGTAAATATTCCATCTACCTTTAACATGCAAACAGCGACTGAGACACCTACCCCAAAAAATAATTGTCACTTACTGGCAGAAAGCAACGTTCATATGGCATATAGAACATACAAGCGACAATATACAAGATATACACTGAAGAAAATATGCAGTAACAAATGATCAAAAGTTGTCGGCGTCAGTTGCCAAGACAAACAATTGCAATGTATTGAAAATATAATAAAAGGATAAAAAAATTGTAATAAACTGGTAGATAAATTATTATAACTTAAAAATAACATATATACACTCAAAAGATTAAGTTGTACTTATGTTAAAGAATTCGTTTTTCAACTCTATTCAATATTATTATTCACCCATTTCATACCTTCTCATCTTAAGTTTAACATTCAATTTTCTCTCTGTGTATGCTGAAGGTTAACTAGATATACAAAAATATATATATATATATAAATATATATACACACACACATATATATATATATACATACATAAATATATGTAGTTTTAGAAAGATATATATACACGCAATAATCTAAGGACCACAGTATAAATAATTTATGATATGACATCTATACAACTACATATGCACGCAAATTGATTCACAAATGGACATATTAAAGGACTCAAACACACTGAAGGACTAAAAGACTGACGTCCTGACTAACACACTGATACACACTGATACACACTGATACACACTGAATACTGATTGACAGGTGTCGTTGCGGCAAGTGATGTTCATTTTCCACCATAACAGCGCAGCATTGACGTGTCACAAATTTGAACAAGCTGCAGCATTTCACAAGCCTGATTTAACTTAACTCAATTATTAAATTAAACTTAAGAATTAAGTATCATTAGGCGCCGCTCCAAACTTAACTATAAATACATACCATATGGCCTGACAAAGTAATAATCATATATCTACTTTTAAGGACAATCAAAAGTTTTAAAAAACATAGTAAGGGAATGACATGTCATTAATAATTAAGTAGGTAAAGAGTTTATTAATGCATAATAAATGTAAAAAAAATATGCATTTTAAATTTCAACAGTAATATATATCTATAAGGTTTCTGCTTTAACAGTTTTATAGTAAAAATTGTAATAAAAAAGACAAAAGTCATTATGTGAAAGAAACTATAAAAGAGATTTTTATGTGCAATTTGATATTTGTGCCGAAGGATATGAATCTAAAATAGTTAAGGACCTTTTATGCTGCCAAATACCTGTATAAAAATTTGATTTTTAAAGCTATTTTATTGATGCCTCAAAGGGACGTAATTTATATAAAAAAATAAATTTATAAATAGACTTAAATTTTGTTGGTCATATAAAGGCCACAGCCTGAAAGTATGCCGCATATTATGTTTTCGACTTTTAAAGGAGCACCTATGATGCATTCGCGTTCAAGTGAGAATAACATAAGAAAAACACTATGAAATAGGTGTGAAAAGTTACAAAACTAAGTAAATATGAAAAGTTAGACTGATATTTCTTAGCAAACTGGTTTTTTTCACTCTCTTCCTTAAAGGTTTCTAACAAGTTTGGGCTTCTTTCCGATGACATCATTGGCATTACAGAATAAAAAAAAAAAAACAAACGCACACGCAACTTGTAAGGGTAGAAACAATAACAAAAAATAGAAAAAAATGATGTGGATGGAAAACGCGCGCGCAAAACTTTGAAAGTGGGTAACAAAAACAATTTGCATGAAATTGCGACTACGTGGAAAATTACCTTTACCCACTAAGTGGCTAAAAAAGTTAGCAAGAGCATAGCCTGTGCGTTACACCCGAAGCGCACTTTTTTGCAGTCATTAGAAGACACCTGAAAATATGCACAAAAAATGTAAAAAAAAAAATGGAACGAAGCAGCAATACCATGACACCATTGAGGACAAGAGCAGCAAAGTGGTCTGGCCAAATCCACAAATACCACCAACGCCCGAGCTAGTGCCAGAAGGCCAAAGCAGAAAGCTAACGCAGCTGCTGCTAGCCAATTTACTATATCTTCTATCTCTTGCACCACTCAACTTGCCTAAAAGCATTAGCCATGCGATGGATAGTAAAATTTTTGATGTTGTTGCAGCTGCAGTTTGTGCTTTAAATACTGGCTTAAAGCGGCAACTCAGCTATTAGCTAAAGTAACAACAACAATTTGTTATGCTTATGCAACACAACAAAAAAGACAAAAAAGCTAAATAGAATACTTTATGGCACATCTATTCAGGATGTTTAAGGTAGCTTCCTTAAGTTGTTTAGGTTTTTTTTCTTTGAACAGAACAACCTTTAGGTTTTAGCCATTTTTCCTTGTAGCTATCTAAGGAAAATTGGGTCGTAGTTGAAGGGGCAGTAGGTGGAGTTTTTCAAATGCCAAACGTGGTAATTGAAAATTAAATGTAATTTTATGGCTAAAGTTAAACATTGTCATACGCACACATAACAGCAACAACACAAGCACACATACACACGCACCTACACTGTAACAACCTTTAGTCCTAGCTTTGCTCCACGCCGTGTGAACTCTCGCAATTGTTTTGGATTTTCGCAGGCGACAATCATAAAAATGAAAATTTTAATAGCGCACACGGCGCGACATCGCCAATTTTCTCGTTTGCTTTCTCTGCTTCCCCACCTCTTTCTTCCCCTTCCCAACGAACCACTTTCAGTCTGTCTACGTCTATGCCTGTGCTTGTTGTTTGTTGTATGTTGTGTGTGAGTGCGTGTGTGAGTGAGGGTTAATTTTTCTAACAGTTAATGTACAACACACGCAACAAACATTCATATGCTTACATACTAGTATAGCTCCTTAGACACGCACACACACACACACACACACACTGGCACACATATGTGCTAGCTTATTGATTTTGTTTGTTCTTTGAAGCGTTCCACCCACAAAATTACCTGCCTAGATTTACTTGTTCGCCATGTACAGAGTATCCTGCGATTGGCATCAAACTTCTAGCCAAGGTAATTGTAATTTTCTTTTTTTTTTATCTGTAATTATTGGCTATTTTATATACCTAATCGTTTCACTTACACAATAATGCATATATACATAAAGTATATAAACTAAATTAAGCTAAACAAAAAAATATATTGCAGATATTCCACAAAGGAATAGGGACATCAAAGAAATGTTGTCTCAAGAACAACAAAGGATAAATAATTCTATATATATGTATAAGTGTTAAGGAATTTTAGTTAAAATTTATACCTTAATTAGGCATAACTTAATATATATAAAAATTGTATTATATTTTTGCCACTTTTCCAAGAAAATTATATTAAAATTAGCACAATTTATTTATGACTTAAACAACTTTTAGTAACATAATTTAATTTAATTTATTAATATTATTAATAAATACAAATAATATTTATTTTTTATAGTCTTACCTTTAAGTTAAAAATTGCTGCTTTTTTCCTATTTGAAATATTATTGGTTTATATTATATATCTTTTATTTTGTGTTTATTTTTTTGTATTTGCTTGAAGTTTGGTCCACGTGTTGAATTTTCTTTTTATAAAGTAAACAGTTTTCCCGTAGCTTAAGTTAGTTGTTGTTAATATTGATATGTTTTGTTGATATGTTTTATGATTTTTTATGTTAACAATATATATATTTATATATATATATATATATATATATATATTTATGTATATTTAGCTTGATGTAAAACTTCTAACAAAAACTGTTCGGCTCGATATGTGGCATCAGTTAAAAAGATATTGATATATCGAAATAATATTGTATAATCGATTATAATAAATTTTATTTTATTTATAACTATTAATTGATAATAACGCTACGTTAACTCTTTGCAAGAGTATTGATATGTATGCGATATATAGCACGATTTTTACTTAGACTAAAGCATTAATATTATATTTTTTTATGTGGTTTAAAAATATTTAAGCGATTTACTAAAGTGTTTATTTTGGACTAAATTTTAGGCCTTTCACATGATATGTTTCGTTATTTTATTTTTTTATAAAATTTTGTTTTTTTTTTTGTATTTTTTTAAAATTGTTTTTAATTTTACATATTAGCTTTTAATGTTTTGTTTTGAAATGTTAAGTTCCACTTGGAATCCACAAAATTTTGTTTTTTTGTTTTTTGGAGTTTTCTCTTTTCTGCGCGCTCTTTTATGCTCCTCCTTTTACTGTTCGTCTCACTGCTCTCCTTTATTTAACGTGTGTGCACCCACTTCCTACTGCACCTTATTTTGCCTCTTGCTCTCTCACTTCTTCTCTCTCGCTCTCGATTTTTACACATACACGCACACACACATAACCTTTCAGGCGGCAACGGCAGCGGCAGCGATTTCTTGTTATATTCCTTACAGAACCAAAAACTTTTGCGTTTCCGTTTTAAATCTACATTTATCTACGCTTACGACAATGAAATTTACCGACAAAAGAGAATCAATAAGAAAACAACAAAGTCACTTAAGTATCTACTTCAGAATGTTTATAGTTAGGTTCTCGGCCAAGCATTAATATAAGTTTGTTTTTCTGTTATCCTGTTTTCTTCTTTTTCTCTCTTTTTAACACAATTTTCGTATTTTCGTTCTACACCTGGCCGCTGCCGTTGGCCGCCCCCGCCTTCGAATTATACAATCGACGCAACGAAATTGCGGCTTTTTTATATATATTTTTGTTTATATATCTCTTGATATTTTGCAACAATTTTTGGTTATTCCACTGCGCCTGGCGTTATGCTGCGTTTTCGATATTATTGCACAATTTTTGTCAGCAAGTCGATTTCTGTGGCTCGTTTTCGTTATCGTTTTCGTTTTGTTGTTAGCTGATGCTTGTGTGCTGCTGCTGCTGTTCGCTCCGTGCGGCTAAGTCAAAGTGTTGTCGTTTACTCACGAGCTGCTGGATGCTACCAGCGTTGGCAGGCTATGAATTTTTCATGAATGCTTATTAGAGATTTTTCGCCCCCATCTCATACAGATATCTGCGCGCACAGCAGCCAAAAATTGAGAGAGAGACAGAGCGACAGACTGAGAGCAACTGCTTGTGAGTAAAGGATGTTCAGTACAAATGCGGCTTATTATATGAAGAGAGACAAAAGCAGCATTAAATGAGATCTCAATGTTTGCTTTCAAAAATTCTTGCATAAATCATATAACATCATAATATTTTTTTAGGGTTGCATTATTTTTAATATGTTTCAAACTTGGGAGCACGGGTGGGGGCATGATTTGGGGGTTGATTTACCTGTTTATTTTATGCTCTTTGCATTTAAATTTACGCCAAGTTTTGCTTTGCATGCTGCTTCGCATCGCATTTGACGTTTCCTTAAAAACTCTCAGAGTGCGAAAGAGAGCGCGGTACTGAACCATACTAAGTAGCGCATGCGTTTTGAATCAAACAATTTCACTAGATGGCGCTTAATACAGACTGGTTGCTGTCTCAGCTAAAACGCAAACACCAAGTGGTAGCATATTGAACTAGCTAGCAAAGCGTTAAAGCGCATAATTAAATTATAAGAATGCAAAACTGATTGAAGTTTTTTTACCCTATAAAGCACTACAGTAAATATTGACTAAAGTGAACAAGACTATTAACAATATGTTTATTGAATTATAAATGAAAATTTGGGTTGTTATTTGTAGATTTATTAGAACGGATTAAGTTAAACTTTTATATATTAAAAAAAACTGGCAACAAAACATTTATTTATTATTTCTTCAAACATTTAATATATTAAAGCAGTAGATAATATTATTATGATAATAATGAAATTGTCATTCTATTATTTAAATTTTAAAATGTCTTAAATTATTTATATTATTATTCTTATTTTTCTATTAAATGCTTTTCACAATGAATGTAATTCATAATTGAAGCCTTCTTGATGCTCTAAGTATATATTTGACTGATCAGGGTTTAATTAACCTATGCCAAGTTATTAGTTATAAATTAAATTAAACTGAAATAAATTAAACAAAATACTTTCAATGAAATGTATATAAGTGTTCAGAATTATTTGAAATATTTATTTAAAACATAAAAGTATTATCCTTGAAGATACAGGATTTTCAATATTTGATGCGATTGTACAGTGTTGGGATCATTTTATTTGGTTAAGTAGCAACCATTCACAAGTTTCCACCCAGCCAGCTTTCCCCCCTAACTGCCTATTGGTGGAGTTGCCACTGCTGACATCTGTTGGCCACCCACTTTTGGGCAGTTGTCCTGCTGGCTGTGTCCTAGCACAAGCATTTTTCGGTAATATGAAAATCAATAAAAAGCTCAATGACGTCAGTCGCGTGTATACATATAATGTATAAATATATGTATTTAACACACAAACACACACACACACACACACACACTGTATGTGTGTTTTTAAGATGAACACAGTGGCTGGGTTGGTAAGTGAACTGCGTACAAGGCAGACAAGACACCCGCAGGATTCGTTGGCTGTCAGCAATGAAATCTCGCTGTTCGCTATTCACATTGCTTCGTGCTCCCCGAAGATGTTGCACGTGAGCCGGCCAAAAGTTTCATCAGCTCCAAGTACTAAAGTTGTTTACCCCACACATGGGGATTGCCATGGAGCACTGCTCTCTGGACTATTGAGAGGGGTGGAGAAAGGAACAGCAGTTTCACTGGTGCTAACTCCGCATGACAATTTTTGGTTAAATGATGACTGGCGATAAGCATGCTGGATAAGTTCAAAGGACAACAACAACACGGTAATTATACTCTATACTATATACTAATATATATACTAATAAAATGTTTAAAACTAAGCATAGATTAAGTAGTAAAATTAACTTAACATTAACATTTATTATATAGAATGAATTTTATATTATATATAGATTAATCTATACTTAGGTTTGAGCAAGTGGTAGAGGCTGTTAAAACTATTTAATGAGTATCTCATAGTCTAATACATGTGAGTTATGCCTTCGCACTTGTTTTGCATATGTAGAAGCATCATTGGAAAGCCTTTCTACTTTCGCTGTGGAAGCTACAAGATAATGCAAAAATATTTTTTGGCCGCTGCACGTGCTGCAAAAGGAAGCCAAAAGCAAGCGCTTGTCAGCGCAGGATAAATCTCGTACTTTGGGCAGATAAATGGCAACTTCTATATAAATAATTATATATAGAAAAATAAATATGTATATAAGTATATAAAACTCTGCTAGATTTCCACTTAAAGGAGAGTAAATGATATTGAGTTGAAAACGATTTTGAAAATGTATAAAATGAAACCGCAAACATAAGCAATAACCAGGCCAAAAACAAGATTAAACAGTTACTGCAGCAAAGCAACAACAACAGCAGCAACAATAACAACAACAACAAGCATAATAATCATAATAACGACAACAACAACAACAACAACAATAACAACCACGTGGCATAATATACACTTGAGTTTTATGAATATGCAACATCAACTTTTAATGTTAATGTTTGACAGCATGCGACAGTTAGACAGAGACAGGTATATGCATACAGAGAGCGAGTGCGAAAGTGAGAGAGAGAGAGCGAGAGCGAGAGAGTGAAATAAGGAAACATATTTGAATTGAAGATTGAGATGAATGAAGAGTATAAAGAGATATAAAGTGAGAGGTAGCAGAAACAGCAGTTAACCAATAAACAAATCTACACAGAACACACACATATATACATACATACACATACATATATTTATTAACGCATTTAGTTTGTAGTAGGTGTTAAAATTGCAGATGAAATATGAAAAGGCACTGGCAACAGCACCAATACCAATACCATAACATGGCCAACTAACTGTACTTGCCTGATCCCTAT
>JBAMBS010001684.1:0-67500 GCA_037044455.1 Zygothrica quintamaculata | reverse complement strand
CAGCTTCGCTTATCTATATAATAAATAAATTGTGTATAAGGCTTTACTATAACAACAACAACAGCGACAAGGGCAACAGCAACAGCAACAGCAACAACCACAACAAAAACCAAATCACAAAATATTAAACAACGAATGAACATACAACGCCGCGTATATTAAATAAACATTATGAAAACACGTAAGTTTATACATTAATCTTTATATATATATATATACATATATACTTATTATCTGCAACAGTTTTACTGTTACTTTCCTGGAATATTTCTAAATATAATTTATAAACTACCTGCAGTCAGCTGCCATCAACTTTCAATAGTAAATTTAATATATTAATGATAGAAAATGATAGAAAATGAAAGGGAAGTAGTTAGAGTAGTTATGATTAAACTAACTAACTTAGATTATAGCTTAATTTATGCAACTAACTTGTATTAGTTACTTGACACTTAGCAGCTTGTCTTTCAGCCAAATGAATGCGTAAACAACAGCAACAAAAAAACAGCTGAAGCATAAATGCGAGATAATGTAACAAGAAATTTCCACAAAGGCAACAGAATCAATCAGGCGCATTTGTTGTCTTCTTTGTTGTTGGTTGCCATTGGTTGCACTCTCGTTATTGTTGAAGTGTATCTTGTTGCTGCGGTTGCTGCTGTTTACTGTCCAGTAATGAGGTAAAATGATGTGCTTCTGAGCGGATAAAAGCTGCGCTTGGACGATGTCTAGATGGGCAGCAAATTTAATTAAAAGGTAAACTTGTTAAGCAACAGGGGCAAACAATAATAATAACAACAATAATAGCAACAACAACAGCAACAATAGCAACATCAATCATAACAACAACAACAACAAGAACAAGAACATTAAATAGTAGTGACAACAGCAGCAACAGGCTTTCATTAAATCGATTTTACATCTAGTTTACTGGCCTGTCAATGCAAAATGGCAAGCGTCACGAGGATAGAGTATAAAGAACAAATAACAGTAACAACTATTTAATACCTCGTAAAATATATTAAAGCGGATAGCGACTGATGTTAAATACATTTTCACAACAGCATATCAATATAATTATGATCTTATAAACAGAAATAGGAATGCTCTGCTCACTATTTACATTTAGTTCTGTATACTCTATGCGTATATTTGCATATTTAATGGGTATCTGGGGTCAGCAATTAAATGCTTTAGCTGTCGGTTGCTTTGAGAAATGACAATGATGACGACACGCGACGGGGTCTTTGTAAAATGACATAGACGGCCACGGACGTCATAAATGTTTGACGAAGCACACGCGGCATGTGAGTAATCGACTATCTTCCTCAACGTTTCATGTTTCTTCTCTCTTTTTGCTCCACTGACAACGTCAGTTTATGTTCTCTGCTCTTGTTTTTGTTTTTGTTTTTGTCTCTTTGTGTGGGCGAAGCTTGTTAAAATTATTAAGTCAACCAGCAAACAGTAAGGCAGCAAGCCAGCAACTGTCCAAGAGGCCCAAAAAACCCCCGCCCACACCCAGATATATGCCACCGCCCAGTCGATTTACTATTGTTGCTGTTGTTGCTGCTGTTGTTGTTGCTGTTGGGTTCAATGGGTGCATAAAATTGCTTTTTGTGTCCCTATATCATCGTTCGCTTTTTGACATTTTCACTACATTTACAAGCTGGCAACAGTAGCCAATGTTTTGTTACGTTTCGCTCTGTTCATTTAGTTGGCCAACTTTTAGCATTAAGCCTCTCTTTGTCTCTCTATCTCTATCTGCCAGGCATGTCCTGTTTCTAGCAATTGACAAGTTCTGTTCATGAATTACATTTTGTGCTATTCTTTTTTCTGTATTTCTTTTTGTTTGTTGTTGTCGTATTTTGTTGTTATTGTTGCTACTGCATTGTTCTCGTATCTGTTTTCTGTTAATTGCATGGAAATTGTGCGCGCATTGTAAAACTTGCACAGGATGTTAATGGTTGTTGATAGTGGTGGGGAGTGACGGAAGAAGGTAACTCATATTTGTCTTTTTGCTGCTTTTATTTGTTAAATGTTTTATATATGTGTGTACTATGCTCATGGCATAATCGACAACAGAAAATGTGACCAATTGCTGAAGCAGAGTAAGAGAATATAAAAAACTGTTGCCTACTTTTTAGGGCAAATTGTTGTATGAAGAAAAAATTATAATTATATGCACGCAATGAGCAACAATAAGAATAATCGATGCAGCCGAAATGGCCCATTAGCTTTGGGAGTTCAACAGACGACCGCAGCAAGAACAACAACAACCACAACAACAACAAGAGCAACAATAAATTGGCCAAGTCATTGGCTCTTTTATAGTGTTGGCCTGGTCTTTGGCTCTGAGCCGTAGCAATACAGCTATTGCTTGGCTACGTTTTCTTTGAGAATTCTTTATGTGTGTGTGTCATGCATACACACACACACATACACACCACATCACGCCAAGTGAGTGCATTGCACCCAAGTAGGTTGACGCCATAAAAAATATCTGCATATATATGCGATCGCAGTGTACAATGACGCCAACTGATGTCAAAAAGCCAAAAAAGTAAAAGAAAAGAAAGAAAAATTGAAAATGTAAATTAGCCTTAACACAATAAGCCAACTAAATCAAATGACCAACTTGACAGGTAAACAACTTGCAACAGTTTTAAATAGCAACAAATTTATAATAAGAAATGAGTCGAATGGTTAGATAACTACAAGTAACATAACAATACCTAAAGCAAAAGATATTTGTAACAAATAACAGTTATATACTTAATAATAATTTAGAAATTCAAACTATAAAATCTCTATGCAATAGTTGTCCTTGAATAAAGTTAAACCCTTGACTCAAATGAAGGATAACAGACAGACTTGTTGTCCCTATTGATTCACTGTCTGTTGCTATAAAGTTGAGTGTCTAACTGTCTGTTAGTTTATCCTCCAGTTTATTTGTCTAACCGAACTGTCTGTGAGTCTTTACTACACATAATTATACCTTTAATTAATAAAGTTACATAAGTTCTACTCAAAACTTGTTTGCCAACTTGCAGCTTAAGTGCAGTTGCAATAAGACAGCTGTTGCACAGGATTATATATATTTATTTATAGACAGTATATAGCTATATAGCAAGTATAGTTTAATCCTTTAATGTCAATTACCAGCAAGAAGAAAATTTCAAAATAATTGGCAGCAAAGGTAACTCGATATAAATAATGCGCAGTAACAAGTATATATAGAATTTGTATTGCCTCCTATAACAACAACAATATACATACATGTATATATATATATATATATATTATATATGTACCTTTTTGTGTATGTGTGTATAGGTGAATGGCAACATTCAGTTGCAGATGAAACCAGCAACAAGCAACAGCAATGGAAACAGAATCAGTTTATGCATAACCACCAAATGATTGGCAGTATGCATTGTTGATTACTATTTATTGTGGTGGTGGGGGGAAGTGGAAAGTTGGGGGAGTTGTGCTAAGCATATAACAAAAGGTTTTGCATTTGACCTTCAAAACATATATGAACAATATATGATTATTTGCGTGTTCATTTCAAAGAAGCGATTTATTGTTATTCAATGTAATATCTTATCTATTAAACTATACATATATCTGTACAGATATATGCATATATATATATATATATATGTATATACGATTGAAGATTTATAATATATATGTATAATCTATTAAGTATTAAGTACTAATAAGACTTCTTAATGGTCAAGGTCACTGCTGGTCGCACTTACAATCACAGTTATGGTCATCTCTAGTTGGGTTTTGACACAACTCTATTGTTGTTGTTGTTATTGCTGCAGCCTCTGATGTTGCTTTCTATGTGCTCAGTTTACAATGGCAAATGTTAGCATTTGATATAGTTCAATGCCATTCTCGTTCATATTACCCAATTTTCACTGCATTTGAAATTGCCAGAAATGTTGCTGTTGCTGTTGTTGCTGCTGCTGCTGTGTGTGTTGCAGCTGCAAATGCTCTTTCATTTAGTGATTACTAATTGAAGACGTCAATTAAATGAACGTGAAATGCTTACGTATAACCATATAATTTATATGCATTGAACTTTCACATTTTGTTTTAACATTTATCTATTGGATTTTTCACTTTCAATAACTTTAAATTAGATTTGTGCGTATGCAATTACTGTTTTAACCTTGATTCTACAAATAATGTATATATATATATATAGCTGTTTAGTTTTTACCCCTTTATTTTGTATTTTTCATTATTAGCATTTAATATTATTATTATTATTATAATTATAATTATAATTTATCCTTGTGCCTGTTAAGATTTACTTTGTTTGTTTTGCCTTTGGGGCTTCGTTTTTGCTCTACTTTTTTCAGATATATATTAAAAAAAATAAGAATAAAAAGTAACGACAAACAAAATAATGGGAAATTTCTATAATGAGTTTCTATTTCCCCTATTTATCTATGTCTCTTTCTCTTGTATTTACTCTGACTCTTTCGCACTCTTTTCTGTCTCTTTTCGCTCTTTTACGCACTGTGGTGAATATGTATAAAACAGGCTCTCAGTAACTGTAACATGCTTCTTCTTTTTCAGCCCCACTTTACCACTTATAAACACACATATACACATGTATGTATAAACCCACACAGCAAATGCACTGTTAACCTCGTGTATGTTAAGCTTTTTATTTGGGTTTTGATTTTTTTTCGGTAATTTCCATCAAGTTAAAACCCATTTGGGTACCTCAACACGTTCCCATTTCCATTTCCATTTCCAATTTCATTTTCATTTCACATATATGTGTAGGAATTTTCATGAAAACTTTGGAGAATTGTATGCAATTTGGTCTTTCTGATAACTCTGGCAATTTGTGCAGTGTCCTGCTGGCCATTAAGAGAGGCAGCAACTGTCAGATCCTGTGGCAATTTTGTGCTCATAAAATAGACACTTAAGCCCCACATTGAGCGCCCAGCACAGTCATCAATTTTGCATGGATATATGTCGCTGAAATTGTTGTTGTTATTGTTGTTGTTGTTGCGGTTGTTATTGCTGCGTTTCTCGCTGTTGTTGTTAGTTTGCTGCATTTGCTGCATTATCAATTCATGAGCCAAAGGAGCTGAGCTGAGCTGAGCTGCCAACGACACGAGCTCAAAGCAGGCCATAAACACCCTGGAAACTGGATTTTATCTTGCTTGAACAACTGCAGACACATACTGAAGGGGAGAGAGGGAGAAGGGAGGGAGGCTATAGAAACCGGAACTAGACCAGGCATATTCTCATGCTGTGTATACTATTTGCCCAGAGCAATGTTTATATATGCATATATGTGTGTGTGTCTGTCTGTGTATGGCTGCATTTGAATTTTGGATATCCAAAGGCGTCTTCTGATTGTGTGAAACAATTATGAAATATTTATGATTTCAGTCTATGAAATTGTGCCATTAAATCTGTAGTCATTTTACTTCATATATCAATGAACACTTAATGATATCATACAACTGTAATTAAGTTTAGTTCATGCTAAAGGATACTATAAGCATTTCCAAATGGATTTACTTTACTTTAAGCATTGCATTGCATATGAAACTAATATTAGTTTTTAGACTAAAGCCATAGTAATACTTAAGCTTATCCTTGTATAGGGCCTAAATAATATCCTTTTATCAAGTACTTTGCTGCTGCTGCTACTGTGCCACATTTGATGCCTGACCTGCTCGAACCGAACTGTCTGCTACAACAGATGTTTACTGTCTGTGGTGTGTGTGTGTGTGTGTGTGTGTGTGGGGTCGATATACTTTTAATATTAGTCTCTCATCTAGTTGAAAACAAGTTGTCAAACTCAACTCATCCCTAAAAACTTTCTATACAGCCTTTTATCCTTTATCTCTATATATATTTCTTTATGCTTTGCTTCACATAACTTTCGTAATGGCTTTTCAGTTTATCGCAGGCTGTTCGCCATTCATTCAATAAGTTAATTTTGAAGTGCAAAAACCGCATTTCAATCTGCATATAAGGAAACATACAAATACACATACAGAGACATGTGAGTGTATGTGTGTGTGTGTGTGTGTGTGTGTGTCGGAAATGAGGCGCTCTTGTTGCAGTTTCCTTATCCTGCAGCAACAATAATTCCCCTTTGCTCCTTTTGCATCCATCGCATTCATCGCACTCTCTGTGAAGTGGCTGCTTCCGCTTGCATTTTTCAGTTCTGTGCCCCCAACGTACAAGTTTGTCAACATTAATAGCTGCCTCCCCGCCCCGCCACGCCCTGAGCACACCCTTTATACATTTATATACACGTGTATGTATATATGTATATATACATGTGTGTGTTTGTAAAATATATGTATATATTTTGTATTTTATACGTGCGTCACCGGGTCAACCGCAACTAACAATCCGTAACCCTTTCTCCCCCTTCAGCTGCTACAACTTGTAACTCTTTATACGCTGTGTCTCCCTTGCTATTTCTTTCAGTCTTTCTCTCTCTCTCTCTCTGTTTCTATCAACTATCCCTTGTGTGTACGTACGCATTGTGCTGCTGACCGTTCTTGCGGCTTGTCGTTTGGCCTGGCACGTTGATGGCCATAAATACAGTTACACATGTTTGTATTGTGACCAAAACCTGTGACCGCCCTTAAGCTGCCCCACAAACAGCCCCATCTCGTTAAAATTCTCATTTCCGTTTATTTTTCTTTTTATTATTTTTTTTTTTTGGTGCAAAAAGTTGTTTATACATTTACAATTTGGGCAAATGCATTTCATTTTGAATTTTAATTAAACGTTCGAGACTTAAATGAATTTTCTCAATTTTTTTTAATGCTTTCAATTGGATTTTTCACTTAAACTAAATTAGTTTTCATACAAAAAATATTTAAATATTGATTATCACAATTATATTGATAGAACTCAATTATGCTATTTCATGTGATTTTCTACTATCACTAACTATTTAACATGCTCTTGCCAAATTCAATTGAAAATTGACCAATTAAATAACTACATACAAAATTGTTCTATAAACCATTTATTGCCAGTCATTGCTTTTAATATAATGTACATATTTGATACTTATCCTTAAAAAATCAGATTTCAGTATTAAAAGGTTACAAAAGTCTACCTAAAGTGTGCTCTATTAGAACTGGTTGATCCAATAGGTTAATATCGTATAAGGAAAATGTCTATAGGTAAGTTGTCTCATGAAGTATAAGTAAATAAGTATTCCATTGATTTTGGAATTTAACTGCAGCTTATGAGTTCCTCATACAAGGTTATACTTAGGACTTCTATACACTAAGACAATTGTATAAATCAACTACTCTAATAACTAATCTAATATAAATTATTAAAAGTATATACTAATAGCTCATAGATGTGGTTTTTAGTTAAATGGCTAGCATTATTGTAGACTTAATCTACTGATTCTTCTTCAAAAGCAGCTTAAAATCATTCTTTAATTTTGTTTGTGCCACTGAATTTGATTGCCAAATTTTTTGTTCTCTTTGATAATAAGTAGAAATAAATATTTTTTATTTAAAATATATTTATTTTAAATTATTATTATTAAATTTGCTGTATAAATTCTTAGAGATATTTTATTAACTTATTTTCTTTTCGATTTCTACTTTCTGGCAGTGCTGATAATTTAGAAACTTTTGCAAGGATAGCCTTTAAAACGCTAAACGAAGATGGCTTTGCCAAGAATAGTACAACAACAAAAACAAAAGCAATATATTCAACTAAACCAACAACAAAAAACAACAACAACAACAACAATAAATGGGAGAAAATATACAATATAAAATGAAACAGAAACAGAATCGATGCGCAGTAGATAAATTTATAGAAATATTATTGTTAATATGAAAGTGAACTAAAGTGTAGAACGTTAAGTGTAATTGACCTAGCTAAGGTCAAAGTGCAACGCTCACACAACTACACACATAAACATACATACATACATACACTCAAAACACAAATAAACTAAACACAAAACACATAGACACTGATCAGCGCTACTGTAAAAAGTTTCAACGAATTTCCAAAAGTCTTAAAATAAAATAAAAAAAAGTAAATATAATAAAATAAATAAAATAAGAATATAGAAAAGAAAACAAGAAAACCAACAAGCCGTTATCTACAAAAGTTCTTATAAAATACACAAAATAAATAAATTAAAAAAAAATTATTAATAAAAATAAATAAATACATAATTAAAAAATACAACAAAAAAAAGTAAAGTTTAGAAATTTGCTCTGTGATTTTCTATCAGAATGGTTTAATAATCCACATAAAATTATTATAAATCTAAAATTAAAATAATGAAATCTTAATGATTATATTTAATAAAACTAAAACTTAAAAAAAAAAAATTGCCTAATTGCATTCAACACTTATATGAGAGCAGAGAGAGAGAGAAAGCTTTAATAATTCCCAACATTAAAATTTTATAAATCTGATATAAATCATTTATAATACTCCAATATTGAAACATAAATATATAAAAATATATGCATAAATATAAATCCATATATTTATATACAAATAGAAAAAGGGAAGAATATAAAAAGTGCAACTAAAATTCAATTGTGAATAATTTTTTTTTTCTCTGCTGCAAGTGAATTGCAAAAAAGGCAACGAAACATACAACTCAGCCGCAGACACAGTTACAATCACAGTCACAGTTACAATCGCAGTCACAGTTACAGTCGCAGTCACAGTTACAGTCACAATCAAAATTGTAATAGCAATCGCAATTGCATTTTGCAATTCAATATCCAATTGCATTATCCTTGACGCCTTAACCATGGATGAGATGCCAGATTTGTCGCATCTAACGCCACACGAGCGTATGCAAATTGAGAATGTGCTCATGCGCCAGAAACAGGAGGAGGAGAAACAAAACGAGATAATGCGGTGAGTGTTGTTGATTGCCTTTGATCACATATCTTGTTGTTGATAATAATAATCCTTATATCAATATATCAATATATCAATATAACAATATAAATGCCTTTCATTTTCTTTTCTTTTTTTTTTGCAGTCGCAAACAGGACGAAGTTGTTACGCTTGAAATGCAAATCAAACAACGTTCGGAACAGCAAAAGAAGGCTGGCGTTGAACTGGATGCCACCTGTCACATATGCCTTAAGACCAAATTTGCTGATGGTGTTGGCCACATTTGCCATTACTGCAATATACGTTGCTGTGCACGCTGTGGCGGTAAAGTAACGTTACGCAGCAACAAAGTATGTATATTATTCTATATATGTCTTTCTATGCTCTCTGTCTCTCTCTCTCTCTCTGTGTCTAAGTGTGTATGTGTGTGTGTGTGTGTGTATACATATGCATTCGAACTGACAGTGTGACAGCCTGACACATTTTACAGTTGGCAATTTTCAAGTGCCATTAGACGCGCCTGTCACTCGCTGACGCGTGAAGCCAGCAAAATGGCAACGACATTCTCTGGCTCTTCACTTGAGCTCTATACACATGATATACCCACTTTTACCCATTTTTAACCTTTTTACTCATTTTAGCCATTTACTCAAGCCATTGATAAATTAAATGACATTTTGACGCCGTTTATACTGGCGACTTTCTAACTTGTTTATTATTTACTTTCTTATTTAGTTGTTTATTGAGGCGACGCTCAATGCTCATCGCTCATACGCCCCGTTGCCCAACATTTGTACTTGAATTGGCCAATTTAACAATGCGTGCAAAACTCACAAATAATCAACATTGCCACTACGTTCATTGATGATAAAAAAATCATTCAATATTTTTCATGTTCTTTGTTTTTATCATATTATATGATTGTCCAATGTAATACGTTTATTTTTAGTATTCAAGGATAATCCTTTCTTAGCAGTAAAATGCAATTTAAAGAATAAATTACTTTATTTCACTTGTATAATTGTTTAATTATTACAAATTCTTATCTATAATCAATCATAAACTAATGCTAACTCTAATACAGTCCTTTTTCATACCTTGTACCTTTTATACCCTTTACAGAAGCAGTGAACAGACTTTGCATTGAACACTCAATAATTTTTATTAATTTTTTTTATATATTTTCAATATTTTATCAATTTAAATAGATGCCTGCAAGGTATCGTGGCCAATATTTACCATTTTGGCACTACATTTCACATTGCATTGCATTTCAATTACCAATTTTTTTTTGCCAATTTCTGTTAGTTTGTTCAGTGAGTCGTGATAGGTTGGCTCTTGCTGGGGCTTATCATTTACTGGCCATGTTGGCAAACGTTATTTGTTGAAGCTTTGCCAAGTTGTCACATGCATATACACACTCACACATATATAACTGAATACCTATACTCCGTTTATATATATATTTATATATATATATAACGTTTGGAAAATTTTAACAATATGAGCACGAATTGTTGTCGTCTAAGTAAAAATTCGAAAGAAATAGTATTTGAATTTTGAATCCAGAATCAACATCAACTGCTACCAGAATGGAAGGCACGAAATATGAATGACATGTGTACCCAATTATATTCTTCGTCTTCTACAAATAATTCATGTTCCTCATCATCTAAGCCATGCAAGAATTGGATGTGTCCATTTCTATTGTGTAACCACCAGCTCCAACGTAACTGTGGTGCAAAACATAAAAAACTGCAGTAACCGGAAAAATATTCACCGGGTACACGTTCAATGTATGTGGTCAGTTGTAAATTTACAATATCCCAAATATTCCATACTTTAGTTAAATAATACAAAAGATTTAAGGGAATTCCCTCTGCGAAGATGAGATCTTCATCGGTCACAACGGCATCCTGCTCCATAGCTGGAACTAAAATTTATTATTTGAATATAACATGTGTGAATGTTGTGCAAAGTGTTGATAAAAATCAAATGGGTTACTCAGTTTATTACTGTACTCAATTTTTAGGTCATTTGGGTATGCATACTGTGCCGCAAGAAGCAGGAACTGCTGTCAAAGACTGGACAATGGATCAATAAGACAGCGGGACAACAAGATGGTTTCATCAGACGCATTGAGCCCGATGGCAGTAGCGTAAGCTTGATATAATTTATAATAGGATATATATATATAATAATGTTGACACTATATTCACTTACAGGACATCTCACAGCAGGCAATTGTAGATCCGCATGACACCACGGACAAACGACCAAAACTGGAGCGAACACGTAGTGCCGCCGAAAAGGAGAATCTGCCTATGCAACGAGCTGGCAGCATGTTGCGTCGCCAATACTCGCAACAGGAGCAGCCAACAAATCGTCGTGTTTCCATAACGGATAGCGGCATGGATGCCATGAGTCCCGGCCAGCAACAACAGCAGCGATCACGCATGCAGCCAATGAATCCACAGCAGGCGCAACAATACCAACAGCAGCAGCAAGGATATGGACAGCAGCATACACAGCGACCAGGTGCCTACTCAGAGGATGATCCACGCTATTATCAGGTAAGCATTATATACTTATCGTATAGATAAGATAACCAATTGATATATATATATATATTTATCTTTCAGGGTGAGCTTGATGGTTTAATGCGACAACATCCACATTTAGCGCATCCGAGCCAAGTGCAGCAACAAGCACATCAAGACCAGGAACAACAGCAACAGCAGCAGCAGCATTTAATGCCACAACCGCAGCGACAACAAGCACAGCAATTTGCTACACGGCAGCAACATCAACAACAACAACAGCAACAACATCCACAGCACCAACAACAACACCAGCAACAGCATCAACAGCAGCAGCAGCGCATGCAACAACAATCCTATCAGACACAATCAACCCATGCCCAAATCCATACGCAGGCAGCAGAAATGAACAGCCAAAGCCAAATGAGTGGTGGCTATCAGAAGCCACCACCACTCACCCGCAATCTGACGATCAGTGGGGGACATGCCATGGACAGCACTTCCTACAATCAGCATCAACAGCATCAGCGTCGAGCATTAGCCGGAGCACAGTATGCCTCACAGCAGCAGCGTTCCTTTAGCAGTTCCGAGGAGGAGTTCCAAAACAATCTGATGCTTGCGCAGGCGCAGGCACAAATGAGTGGCGGCGGCACCACAATCAGTGCTGGATCCGATTATGACGGTGAGTCGATTCGTTTTCTCCAATTTGCACAACTCTCTTTTCTCTATCTCTCTCTCTCTCTCTGTCTCTCTCACGTTCTCTAAATCCCTTACAAAATCTTCAAACTATTAAGTGTAAAATTTTTGAACGCATAAGCGATCACTTATCTATGACACAAACCTCTTTAACTCTCTCTCTCTCTCTCTCTCTCATTCTGTCTATTTATACTCTTTGTTGTACTTTTTCTCTCGCTTTCCATTTACTGCTCTAAGTGTCCAGCATAGGCATATCGTATACCCATAATTCCAATCAATTTTCTGTTTTTGATAATTGTTACTGTCCTCTCTATATAACACTCTCTTCCTCTCTCTCTCTCTCTCTCTCTGTCTGTCTTTTGACTCGATCGCTCGTTTATAATATATATTTATATATATACATATATATATATATATATATAAATAAATTAATAATATATATATTTATATATATATACATATATATGTACAAAATATAAGATACACACTGCTGTCTCTCATTAGTGCGTTGTCTTTTAAGCTATTTCTTTAAGCTCCTTTTTACTCTTCCCCCCCATAAGTTATTCTTGTTTTTTTTTAGTCACTTCTTCTTCTTTTTTTACATAATTCTTTCATAATTTATTAACTTATTTTTATGCAAACATTTTTCCCTTTAGAATCTAAGTCTAGGCTACAATTAGTTTATTTTCTACTTTGTTTAGTCTTAAGTATAATTATAGTTAAAGTTATTTAAGTATTTCTTAATTACGTAAAATTAAGTGCTAATTAGTTTAAAGAAAGTTAATGTTACTAAATTTATTAGTACACAGTGAAAATTATATCCTTAAGTTAGTTATATGCAACAGTTATATATATATTTTTGTTGACCTGATTTGAAGCTAATGTTAGGGAGATATTAAAAGTTGCTGCTGGGCAACGGAAGTCTTAAATTTGCACATAATTTTTCACAGTGCACATTTTGTTGGAAAAGTGTAAAGAAAAGTTTTTGAAATACTTTCGAGTCACAAAGGAAAACGCAAGTTGCATGCACAACATTGCAAAAATAGAAAGCGTAAACCTCAGACCGCACACACAGACAGGCAAAATCACATAGATACACACATACACACAAACATACATACACGTGGTAAAAAGAAACATTTGGTAGCGCTTATCTTGAGTCCACTTGACTCTTTCAACAACAGCCATAGTTGCAACAACTTGCAACAGTAACAGCAACCGCAATGGCAACATAAGCGAAATAAAATAAAAATAAATTGTTGACTAGAAAGGACTTTCGAGGCATGCGAGGCACAAGGATATTGCAGCAGGCAAAAGAACCGCGACAAGTGCACATTTTTGGACGCTCTATATATACATAGATACCGTTATATATATACGTATATATATGTATTTCTTTTTTGTTGAAACTGCCCGTTAAATGCAATCAGCATAAATTATATGCAGCAGGCCGAGGGCACAGCTGAAGAGCAACGTGCATTGTAGGGCTAGGGGCTTGGGGGTTGCAAGTGTGGCACAGCTGACCCGAAAACACATTTTCCAAAGAGTACCAGTAGCAGCAGAAGGCAGCAGCAGCAGCAGCAGCAGCAGCAGCAGCAGCAGTAGGCAGTAGCAGCAGTAGGCAGTAGCGGCCTTTCCTTTTTGGCAGCAACCGCAAGATATCAGTGGGTAGCTAAGTAGTTGAAGAGTTTTGGTTGGACGTCAAGAAGAGTTGGGCGTGGGTTGGAGGTGGAAATCGTTTGCTGCTTCCTGCTGCTGCATTCTGGCGTTTGCCTCATGTTTTGCTGAGCGACAACGCCGGCGACATTGTCAAGTGCGTTGTTGGCAAATTTATTATCCTAATTAGAAACTTTCTTGTTGGCACTTGGCTGCAAGCCTCAATAAGCAGCAGCAACATTAAGAACACCCCTCCATTTCCTTAACCCCTCTTTACTTTCAGAAATCGTAGGCAGCTTTTGGTCTTGTTTGTACTGCGCCTACGACAAGGCACATGCAACATGGCGACTGGTGATTTAAAATTTTTCTTATTTTTTTTATTTTATTTTTTTATTGTTGCTGTTGTACTCATTTTATTGCTGCACATTAGCGTGCAAAGTTTCTGGCAAGCATGTTGCACTTGCCACGCCCCATGCCACCAACCATCTCAGCTGAACAGCAAACTAGCATATAATAATTATTGATTTCAACTTTGGCCCCCAAAAACTAAGTGCGAGTTTTTCGAGCTGCTGTTAGTTTTGTGGGGTAGTTAGTAGGGTGGCGGGGGGGGAGGGTATAAGGATTGCATGGTGTTGGTGTTGCCAAGTTTTCTGCGGCCTACTGCAAGAAACTGTGGCATAAAATTAGGCGCAAAGTTTTTGGTCTACCCAACAATGTCGATAAGACGTTTGCTACAAACTTTGCAACAAAACTCTGCCACTGCAACGCGCTACCTTAGCTGATATAGCAATTGCCCACCCAAGTACCAATGGAGATGGGGGGAGGGTCTAACCCCTCAACCATTACCCATTACACACAACCCTATAAGTCTTTGAGGTTATTACAGCTTGTCTAGCATGCACCCGGTGCAGCTGCACTGGCAATGTACGTTCACGTTTTTACCATATCAAACCACGCGTCTTCAAGTTCACCACAACAACTCGCAGTAGAAACTCACCATATTGCCACATTCACAATGGACGCACGCAATGCATCCGCAGACGTCATGCGTTGGAAGTATGTTCCAGTCACATTCTTGGAAATTCCCACACAAACACAAATGAAATGCAAGACGCATGCGCTACACGGCATGCGGTGGACTCCAGCCCTTCAACACTCCTCTCCTACACTCTACACTCTTATACCATGGGTTAAACAGCAGCTGATGATATTGAGTATTAGCGCGGGTTATATCAAATTTTATTTGATTTAGAATCTTAAATATATTTCCCTTATAATCTAAGATACCGACCTTCCGGTCGACTATAGCCACTACAGGATACATCCTGCTTTGGTAAGGCGTAGATAGCTGCTTCAAGCAAATGGAAATGCTCTACACGACATTCAGAAAGTAAATAAAATAACCATGCATTAAGGTGTTTATAGGGTTCATATTTTATTTTTAAAAATATATAAATACATATAGAGACAGCTAAAATTAAAAGCCCAGTTGAGCATAAAGCCTCAATAATTAGCGTAAATCATCTCAGCTCGTTTAACAGGGCGGCTACGTAATTTGAATGTATGAGATTTTAAAGCATATTTCACTAAGGATCCATATGGAAATTGTTATTATAACATTTGATTACGTCGTTCAGCTCAATTGTATTGCATTATATGGAAGACGAAAAGCTTGATGACGCCATCGAAAATACGAGTTTTCCCACGCACAGATCACATTACTTGACTTTGCGTCACGTTCTTCAGTTGAATACTCTTCACTTAATCGTAGCGACGTCATTTCATTCACTGCATTCCGTTTCAAGCATCGTCATGCTGCTTACTACGAATACGAATTTGTTGGCAACAACAGCTACAACAGGAGGAGTAGCAGAAACATCAACAGCAACAACAACAACAACAACAACAGCAACAATAAGCATAAAAACAACGTCAACGGCAACGGCAACGGCAACGGCAACGGCAACGGCAACAAAAAAAAAGAGGAAGCAAAAGAACTAATGCACTTGCAATCCAGTTAGACAGAACAGTTAGTCAAGCATCCAACACGCGCGCGCTAACGTTTCGTGTTAAGGGGGTGTGGGTGTATTGTAAGAGATTGTACGGGAGGTTTGAAGGGTTAGAGGTTACGTCTCAACGTTTTTGGAAAGCAAAGACAAACACGTTGATTTTGGCTTTAGGATTGGAGGTGGAGATGGAAATTGTGCAAAGCAAAGGCAAAAACACAAACACAATAAAGACAGCCAACACATGCAAACCCCTTAGCCGAGACCCCAACCCGCTGACCCCAGTATGAGGCAGCAGCTGTCAATGTTATCGCAGTTTGCTTTTGCTGTTCGCGTCGCTGTCGCTGTCGCTGTCGCAGTCGACGTGGCCACGCTCAACTTTATTTTTAGTTGTGCATTGGAAGCGTCATGGGAAAGTGCTTTACAGCAATAACAACATGGCGAACTTGTAACATTGTTATTGGAAAATGTTGTAGGCTCCTAGTACCAGCAATAGCAATAGCAGTAGCAGTAGCAGCAGCAGCAGCACAAGCAGCACCAATACCATCATCAACAACATCATAGCACCGCCAACAATAACAACAGAAACAGCAACAGAAAAAGCAACAACAGCAACAACAGCAACAACAACAATAACAACAAGAACAGTTATAAAAACAACAAGGGTAGGCGCTAAAGGAAAGCGAAAACGTAAAGCAAAATTCCATTGAGGTTTTTTATGAAATCGAAACGAAATTAGTTTTCGATGAACTTTAAAGGCGAGTAAACAGCCGCTGCGGTACACACCTAACGGTCGCACGTGTCTCAACAAAAAAAAAAAAAAGAAAAAAAACAAATAAAATAAAAATTAAAAAAAAATCCAACAAATAAATATAATAAATATAAACTACAATAAATAATATATATATGTGAATATATGTTTATATATATTAATAATTATAAATTATGAAAGCAAACGGAAAATCAAAGCAAATCTTGTGATACGCATAAGACACAATATTAAAAACAACAATAAATATAGTATAAAAACGAAAGTGAAAGTTTTCAAACAGTGTGAATACAATTTAAGGCTAAGGTTAAGAGTTAATATAACAACCTTGAAGAAAATATATTGTGGAAAACAAAGGAAAACAAATTAAACTCAATGCAATGTTTTTTATGAGTGCGCGGAAATGTTGTATAGAAAAGCTTTCGCCATTAAAATTAATTGAAATTGATTAATAAATTAAAAAAAAAAATAACAAAATTTTTATGAAGTGAATGCTAAAAGTGTCACAAATAAATAAAAATAATTTAAAGTTAAATAAATAAAGCAAACAAAAAAAAAAAAAAACAGTGTGCAAACATGTTGCAGCAACATAAAAAAGTTGTTAAAAAAAAGATTTAAATAACTACATACAAAAATTATAATCAATAAAATAAAGCAAAAGGTAACAGCATATAAAATAAAATAAAAAAAGAAAATCAAATCAAATAAAGCTGAAAATTATATTATGTTTTCAAGGAAAACGACACAAAAGTGTGTGTGAAAATTATATTAAAATGAAAATGAAATAGAAAATTAGCATAAATCTAATTTTTGGCCAGCCTAAAACTGCGCAAATTGTGGCGCCTATTGGACGCGTTCGCATATGTCCACCTACACACACAAACAAACACACAAGCACACACACACACACACAACTGCACGGCAAGTAGGCCATTTTGTTGCGTGGGCAAAAATATCGGAGAGAGAATTATTCTTATTATTGTTTTATTTATATTTTCATTTCTTTCTGCTGTTTTTTTTTTCTCCTCTCTTCCTTTCTTTTCTTTTCTTTTCTTTTATTTGCCCTTTGAAGGGCGCAGTTGAAAACAAAAAGAAAAGAAAACTCACCATTTGTTTACTGCCAAGCCACGCGCCTACCTCTACCGCACAGCACAGCCCTTCTCTCTCACACACACTCTCTATTTTTACGTATATGTGCGTGTGTTTGTGTGTGTGTGTGTGTATATATGTTTGCTTGAGCTATGCCTAAGCCTATTCCACAATTTGTTTAGCTTATTAGGCAACGCCAGCGCCAGCGCCAAGTCTAATGATTAAAGGCGTACAAAACTGAAATAATATTATAAATATATTTATATGTAGGATATAAAAAAAGTGTTTTTTAAATTACAAACAAAAATATAACCTACAACAAAAACTAAACAAAATCAATAAAACTAAATAATAAAAGAGAAATATTTAAAGCAACAACAATAAGGTGAGTGCTGATCGAAACTTGTGCAGCTACAACAACATCAACAACTGACACAGTTCACATACAATATTGGCACCAACACCCAAGAACAACAACAACAACCACAACAACAACAATAACAACAATAACAAAATTGCTCAGACTGCCAAAAACTAAATCAATCAGTAAACAATTCCAACAATAGAAATATATTTTTTTAAATGCAAAATGCAAATAGATTAGCTCAAATGCAGGACAAGTAACACAAAAAAAAAAAGTAAAAAATTAAAATGTAATCGGTTACAGAGTATAAAAAATTGCTGACGTATGCCAAATACAACAAAACAAACAAAGCAAACCTACAACAAAAAGTAAATAGCTGCCAAAAAAAAGAAAAATGATTAGATATACACTGTAAAAAATTGGCCTTAAAAAGAGAGCACAAAAATAGCTTAGATTTAACCACAATTTTTAAACCAATGCAGAGCAAACACATCAGGCTTAAGGCTTACTGTATAAATCGAATGAATGAATTTGATCAAGTACTAAACTACTAAAATATACTATTATGGAACTCTTTGTATTTTTTGTAGCTTCATAAAGTTATGTTTAATAATTAATTATAAAAAGAAATTCACACTTAAAGTAAAAACACAAAATTTTATTTTATTTTCTGCCAGCTCATAATATAAACATTTTGCTTATAAGCAAAGGCACAGTCGGAAGTAGCAAGGCTCCTTAGTAAAGATCTGAACCAATTTTGTACCATTCGCTATTGAGCCTCAAGTTGATATGATGAAAATGTTAAGCATATAAATGCGCTTTAAAGATTTGATTATTAAATGAATATAATAAGCATTATAATATTGCTAAATTATATATTTATTTTTATATAACATCGATTTGATTTAGTTACTTGCTATAGTTTAAATATGAGTAATAATTCCATTTAAGTTTTATAAATTAAATATTCGTGCGTAGTAGCTTATTGATTGGCTTGAACAAAGAGTATGTTAATATTTTCTTTATTTCTTTGGTTAATTTTAATTCTTAAATAAAATGAAATCAATAACAAAATGAGAGGATATGTTAACCACAAAGCGATACATATAGCATATGGTATTTTCTGGTTGTAAATAAGTAAATAAATTAAAGCCCACACATATTGTATATATAAGTATATGCATGTATATGCGTGTGTGTGTGTGTGTGTGTGCGTGAGCTTGTGTGGGAGTGTATTTGCATGGGTGGTATAAATGACAGCGTAAATGTGTGGGCGTGTGTGCGTAAATGTACGTGTATTTGTGTGTGTGTGTGTGTGTATGAGTCCTCCGGCCTATTTTAAAATGCAGCCGTGGGAACGAGACGAATTTAATTAAATTGTTGACCAACACGCCAACAGAAAGTTGTGTGTGTGTGTGTTAGTGAGTGTATGAACGTATGTATGTGGGTGTATGTTTGTGCATGTGCAACTGTGCGTATGAATGACATTAATGCGAAAATTGAGGCTGCCCAGGCAAAAGGGACAACACTAACGCATTACGAGTACGTGTGCCCTTGTTGCTGTTGTTTTTATTTTTGTTGCTTGTTTGTGCTATTTATGCGCACGCGTCTGTCGTCTCCACGTGTATATATATATATATATATATATATATATATATTATTGTGTGTGTGTGTGTTTGAAAGTCCTGTGTGCTTGTTTGTGTGCATTGCTTGCTGATTTAAAAATAGAACAAGCTGCTCTCGCCTGCTGTGCTTTTGCCAGCCAAAATGCCCAAACACCTCTGTAATGCCAACATTCTCCTCACTCATTGCCAACTGTTAAGCAACTGGCTAGAAATTTATGGACCAAAATATAAAACAGGAAGTGAGTGTAGCTTAAAATACATACATACAAACCTACACACACACACACACACACACACACAACCACAAAGTGAGACAGACGCAAAGACAAACTAAGGCGAAGTTTGTTTGATTTTAACATTTCTTGTGCGTTTAACACAATGCGATGTTTGTGCATAGCTATATACCCACACACACACACACACACACACACACACTTTGATACTACAAAAGGCAGTTGTTGTTTTTTTTTTTTGTTGTATATATTATTGATTTTTGCCTTCTTTTGCTACTTGTTTTCTTGTTCGTTTTCGCTACTGCTGCCAACTTCGTCTCCTACATCTCCATCCACCTGCTGCAATTGTGCGTGTTTTTCGGCATTTGCCATTCATACAACACTCTACTACAAGGAATTGGACAGCAACAACAGTAGTATACAATCAAATGATAATATATGCATAGCTATCAATGATTTGATATATATATATACATAGGATTTCATATAATATAAAGGTGTTAGAAGTTCAATTAAGGTAAAAGATTCCTTTGTACATAATAATAATTAGGGACTGTTGGTAGGAGAATTTACTACGTTTGAAAACTACATTTTACCTCTTTAAACTGTTGTCTTGTGTAATTTAGTTTACTTTTGCTTTGTTTTGTTGTATGTTGTTTTTTTTCCCCCGAGTTCTTTTGTTTACACTGAAATTGTTGTCGTTGCTGTTTTTTATGTAATTCCCAAATACCCTATAAATATTTCTATATTACTATAAAGTGTATTAAATGAAAGTTGATATTTATTTAAGTTAAATGAAAATATCAGCAGTGGTATAGTAGTTCATTTTTGTTTGGTATAGAATCCTTTTTATAGGGTATTTTTCAATCGAATATTTTCGATTTGTTGTTTAGTTTTGTAGTTTCTTTTTTCTTCCATTTTTGTTGTGTTTGTTTCTTGTATATTTTCTTTTTTGTTGTTTCTGCGTTATTTTGTCGTCGTAACGGGCACAATAAACGTTTTATATCGTGACCAAAGTCAAAAGAAAGTATGCCAGGGGTATGGCCCACAATATGAGGACAACCATATACAAACACATATACACACACATATACATACGATACGCTGAGCTTGATTGTATGTGTGTTTGTTTGTGTTTGTAGGGCATGAAACTAGTTTTAAGACTAGCCAACAGAGTGTGTACGTAGTGTGTGTGTGTGTGTGTGTGTGTGCAAAGTTTCAAGTTTACAACAACAACAACAACACTGCGTTTTCCCAAGATATTTACATACTGCGAACAGCTTGTAGAATAAGTAAATTAAATTATAATTAAAGTTCAAATAAGCTATAAAGGTTGTAAATTATTTATGAAATTAGTTGCTAATTATAACTACACATACATACATAAATATATATATATATATATATATAAATTAATTATTTTTAAGTATTCATCGATTAGACTTAAGCCTAAATATCAACTAAGTTAAGTTTAGTTCTTAGTTTAAATTAATCACAATTAATATTTATTATTGCACCTCTGTTTTTTATTTATATTTTATATATAAATTTTATATATATAAACATATATATTTTCTCCACTTTCTTTTTCTATTTGTTGCTCCTCAATGAACATTTTTTTAAATAAAAATATATATATATATATCAATTTTCATATATATATTTTAATAAAAAAAAAATAATATGAAAAAATCGAAATTCTGCCCACTGAAATGCCCGCCACAAAAATATTATGCAAAAATTATGAAAAATTTTTCAATTAAAAAATTTTTCAAAAATAAAAAAAAAAATTCTTTTATACCGACAACCTAAACAACAACAACAACAACAACAACAACGACAACAACAACAGGTAATTTTGGCGGAGTGCAAAGTGGCCAAACAAATCTCTCGTCCGGCGATCTACAGATTCATGCAAATGTAAGCAATATGTAAAAAATCGAATGGAAAGATTCAAGAAAATATTTTCTTTTAACAAATTTCTACTGCGTATGATCTTATTATTATTATTATTATTGCTTTCTATTATAATTTTATTTATCTATTTATTTATTTTCTTTTAATTATCACACAACCTGGAATGTAAAAAATGTATGTCGTCAATAACCTTCTAAACTTTCCTACGTTTCGAGCACTTACTTCAGAACTTGTACACACACACACACACACACATACACAGTGACCCTTAGACACACACACACACATACGCATACATAGAGGTTCTTCCTTGCTGCGCATTATTTTCAATTTGATGTTTTGATGTGTGCGTGTACGTGTCCCTAAGCCCAATTGAGAAGCGCATAGAAGAGTTTCTTTGCGCCACTTTGTTAATGTTAATTCTGTTGCTTAAAATCCTCTTTTCACTTCACTTTTTTGAATATTCAACACTCTCGTTCGCTGCGCTGTGTACACTTTAAAATGTTTTTCTTTACTTTATATTATAAATATTTTATTGATATTTTTTAATTTTGATTACTTTATTGAATTATTGATTGTAACAAATTAAAACCAAAACAAAAAAACAAACAAAAAAGTCACAAACTGTGTGAAGAATTTGCATGGATATCGTAACGCTGTTTCCTGTTTTCTCCTTACTTCAACAGACAAAAACTACAACAACTTCAACACACATACACCTAAACATATACACACACACACTCCTACATCTATATGTAATGCAATAGAAGGCTTGTTTGTTTACATCTATAAAGCATATTAGCGTCACAGCCTCACAGCCCCTAGTTCCAAGGATATGATAATAATATTCAACAAATTTTTCTATAACTTTTTGCCACAACACATATATATTTCCAGTCATTCGATATATATCTATATATATGTGCATATCAACTAGATCCAGGCATTTATGTTTAACAACGCCCCAGCACATCCAATATTATAATATTATTATCTCTTACATATTATATATATATTCTATATCAATTAGGTCTTACGCAGTAGAATCCTTTATTAAGCTGTGCTTTGTTACCTTGGCACCGTCTAGAGTTTCTCTTTCTCTCTCTGTCTCCCACTCTCTCTTTACCTCTTAATTATAGGACTATATACATACATCTTAATGAAAAAAGATTAATATTCAATTATCAGTTAGTTAGCATTAAAATGTTTCAAAATGGTTTACCATCTTGATGTTAACTAACTTGTGCTAGTGGCAACGCTATGCCAAGAAATTACTTTGTCCGTTTTGATGTGGCAACTCTCGGAAAAACTCTCAGCTAGGAAAAATGCTGAATATAAATTTAAAATTAATATAATTATGTCTTGTTATCATATGTATTTATTTAAACAATTGAAACTTTTAGTATCGCTTTATAAACAAACAAAAAAATAAACCAAAAACAGCAACAACAACAACAACAACACTTAAAACAAACATTATGTCTATAAACCCTTTGCACCTATTTAACATACATACATTTCGTCGAAAAGTATCCCAAAAGGACAACAAACTAATGTCAGGCAAGCAGCATCAGAAGTGATTTCATTATGAGAAGATATTCGAGCAATTTTATGACCTTAGAGCGTTAACTTTAAACCCTACTACTACCCCTTTAAGTACTACCCCATTTAGACCAAAACCATAAATAGACTTGAGTAAATGCCAACCATTACTAGTACATCCTACATCTACAGGCGGGCGTCTACAGGTGCGCACGGATCCTTGGCGTCAACAGCGTAGCCTCAACGAACGTGATCTGTTGACTGTCGGCGGTTCGTATGGGTCGAGTGACTTTCGTTTGTTGACTCAGACGAACCAGCGGCTATATTCATCGGCAGATCAACGCGATCGCTACGAGCTGCAGCATCGAGAACGCTTGGAACAGTATCCGTTGACGAGAACAGCACGTTTGGACGTGCATCAAAGAAATTCGCTCAATCGCAGCAATCACGAACGACAATTTTCAACGATCGGAGGAGCTGGCGGAGCTAGTGTGGGCGGTATTGGTGGTGGTGGTGGTGCTGGTGGTGGCGCCTTTCGTCGCGCACCGCCATTGGCCACGGCCAGCGGCTGCGGAGGCAGCAGCAGCAGCAGCACCAGCAGCAGCTACTATCCCCACAGCCAAAACAAGCCACAGATTGTAATCGGTTCAGGTGCTGGCACTGCCTATGAGCGTGGCGCTATGTCAGCCACAGCTGATAGCAATAGAGGTAGTCTGAGCCGAGAGCGCGGCCTACTTGGCGCTGGCAGCGGTGGCGGCGGCAGCAGCTCCCTCAGCTCCACAGAGGCTGCATACTGGGACGAGCCTTCGGGCAGTACATCCTCATCAACGGGTGCACAGGATTCGCGACGTTTTACCGAGCGAAGAATAAAAAAGACTGTACGCTTTGATGCACATGACGACGAGTCGATCTTGGTACCACCAATTGGTAGCAGCACACTTGGCAGTGGTCCATTACCTCCAGTCACAACAATACTGCCCTCAACGGCAGTGGATGTAGGCACGGCCACATTACTAACAAGTGCCAAGTTAACGCAACCCTTGGATGGTGATTGGTCTCGCTGGGATGCCGAGCGCCAGGGCAGTCAAGATTCGGCGACCAAAGATTCTGGTATTGATACAAGCAGCACCTTTACCAGCAGTGAGGATTCAAATCGAGGCGATGGCCCTAAGGTACACCCGTAGCATCATATGGTGCCAACCATTGCGCCCACATTAAAAAAAAAAACCCCAACAAAAACTTTAAAAAAAAATTCAACCCAAAAAGTGTTCCCAATTGCATCTGTGTCTGTGTAGATTCTGAGTGTGTTCTATGTGATCCCAGGGATTGTCTGTCTGTCTGCCTGTCTGTCTGTCTGTCTGTATAATGTGTATATAATGTTGTGATACTGAACATATTAGCCACAAGATCAAATGTATTCCTTTCACTTTTCTTTATCTTCATACCTCCCTCTGTCTCTATGTCTTACTGTCTTTCTTTCTCTCTTCTCATCTGTCTATCTTTTAATATAACTTCTCAACCCGTTTGTTGTTCTTCTATCATATATTCCAATCGTACGTTCTGTTAAACTAACTCTCTATCCTATTTAGCTTTCCCTTAAAAAACTTTGGCTACACTCTTTAATCTCGCTCTTAGCTGTCAACTCTTAACTGTATCCATTGCCAAACCAATTTCAGCCATTTACAATACCAAAAACTTTAAGACTCTAAACCAAAACAATTGCATGTCAAATCACTTAACACTTGTCTTCCCCCCTCCCCCGCCAACCCAGCAATACCCTTTGCATGAAAGTTTACCCCATGAAAACTAGCACCATCTACTTTCCAGTATTCCAATGCCAATATACCCATATTCCAGTGCCAGTTAACAATCTAAACTTTAAGTAACTATTACACAAATATTTCTTGCACGTCACTTCTTGCATGTTCTTAAATGTTGTAAAAAAAAACTAACAAAATAAAAACCAAACACTTTTTTTTATATATAAATTTCGATATTAAAATTTTGCCGCAATTTTTTCATTAATTTTGATGATCAAATTGAAATGTGTGTGTTCTCAATGTAGGTCTAAGACTGAAGACTCTTTTATATATATTATACTATATATATATATATATATTATATATATTATATTATATTATAAATGCTTTATATCTATATAGCAATCTATCTATCGTTAACAATCTGTAGTAACTTGTTTTTATAGCTCTTAAGATGGAAAAAAAATTCAAAAAAAAAAAACTAAAGTGAATGTAAAATGAAATTGTACAAAATGTTTTTTAAATGTTAACTTCAATGGTTGTTCCTATATTTTTTTTTTCTCGAAAATAATTCTTATTTTTTTTAATCTTTATAAGAATCTAGGCTTAAACTAACTATAAGATATTGTATTGGTGCAAAACTAAAAATTATTAACAATTTTACTTCCTGCATACGAACATCGAACATCCTGCAAAACAACAAAAAAACAAAAAAAAATTCTAATACTCGAAAACAAACCAAATCTATGCAAAATTGATATCCACGTATTCATCCCGACACCTGTTCAACTTCCATTCAACATTATCACTTATTAACAACCCACCAATACAACCAATACCACCACCAACCACCAACCACCAACTAAAACCACCAATCAATTACCACCACAACCACAACCAATGTACCAAACGTCCATCCACTCTGCCTGTACATACTCACATGTAACTATAGAATCCGATAAATTGGCAAACATCCGCGGATAATACTCGATTGATTGGTCATATGATATTACGTAAATACTATGATGGGGAAGATATATTGGGATTAAAGGTGAACGGCGGTCAGGCCATTGGTATTGGCGGTACTTGCGGTGCCATTGTGGAGAAGGTGAAGCGCGGTTCGGTGGCTGATCTAGAAGGCTGTATACGACCAGGTAAAGATCATTAAACACATTAAACATTATCATACTTTCACACATACTTACTCATATCTATCTCTCTCTCTCTCTCTCTCTCTCTCTCTCTCTTTCTATCTTGCATTAAACATAACATTCATTCAATAACTCAATAACATAAATACATATCATGGTGATGCAGGCGACGAAATCCTCGAGTGGAACGGACATAAACTGCATAATAAAAGTGCCAATGAGGTCTATCATATCATCGATGAGAGTCGACTGGATGCACAAGTGGATTTGGTTATATGTCGATCGCTATTGCTGCCAGCAAGTGTCAGCAGCGCTGAAAGCGGTGGCAGCAGTAGCAACGTTAGCCCCAGCAGCGGTTGCTCCGGTTCCGGCAGCGGCGTTACACGTCGATCATCTGCCAATTATCCACACAGCGGCATTGCAAGCAGCATGGCAAGCAGCGCGGTGGTCAGCAGTGGAGGTCGTTATCTACAGCGTAAAGGTGTGTGCTTGTATCTGTATGTCTATATGTATGTGTATGTGTGTGTGTGTGTGTATGTATATATGCTGCCAGTTTGTAGGATAAGCATAGTATATATATTTCTAGGCATAGATTTGATAGCCTTAAATCACATCAAAAAGAAATCTGCATAGAGAACAAACAGTGTATGTCTAAGCCACACACAAACGAAACAAAACAGTAAACTCACAAAATTAAGACAAATTAAACATATACTAATATTAATTATAATTAATTTTATTATATTTTCTTTATATGCAGCACCTGCCGTTGAGGCCATCGAGTTGCAACGTGAGAAACCAAGTGTATTGATAACCTCGCCTGGCTCACCAGATCTACAGATTAGTAACGGCTTGCGGCATCGTGGCACTGCTGCACAGCATACACAGCGTCTAGGTGCCAGTCACAGTCACAGTCACAGCCAGAGCAGTCACAGTCACAGTAGCAGTGGTAGCGGTAGCGGCAGCAGCAGCAACAGCAGCGCCACACTGCAAGCAGCTGCCGCCTTAGGCGGCCAGCACGGCACAACGACGGCGGGCCAACATCATCGTTATCATACGGCATCGCAATCACCGCCATCGCACGTACATTCGCACACGCACACCCATACGTATGTACCGCATCATGGCATGGGCGTAGCCACACAGCCGATACCCATAGAGGGTCGGCTACAGCTAAAGCTGGGCTACGATCAGAATACACTGCAACTGATTGTGACGCTGGTTTGCGCCACGGGTTTGTCGCTGCGTCAGAGCGGCACCGGGCGCAATCCTTATGCTAAAGTAAGTTTCCCAGAAACTACATACTTCAAATGAATGCTACTAACTATAGTATATAAATTCTAGGTGTTCCTTCTGCCTGATCGCGATCACAAGTCAAAGAGACGCACGAAAACGGTAGCCACAACCTGCGAACCGCGCTGGGGTCAGACCTTTATTTATAGTGGTCTGCGACGTTGTGATCTCACTGGTCGACTACTGGAGGTAATATCCCAATGATTTATAGCCTTAATCCTTCCTTAATTTCTGTCCAATCCAATTGCTTAGGTCACGCTTTGGGATTATGTGCGATATGGCGCCAATGACTTCATCGGCGAGGTGGTCATTGACTTGGCCCATCACATACTCGACGATGAGGCTGAATGGTATCAGCTGCAACCGCATCAGGACACCTCCCATCTCGTATGTTTTGTACAGGAAATCGAATTGTTTCTATTGTTATTTTTCTTTTCATTCTTTCTTCTAATTCCTTTAATTTTCATTGAGTTTCTACTTCTACTTTTTGGTTATTCATTTTTCATTTGTTTATTTCTGTTTTGACTTTCCATTGCATTTGGGTACATTCCGTTGCATTTTGTTATAAACTTGTTGTTGCTGAAGATGTTGGTAAAACTTGGTATCCTTCAGTTGATGTTTCCTGTGACCGGAACAAAAGTTTCTTGAGGGAAAAACTTAACACAAAACTGAAAAGCTCAATTGAAGTTAAATCAAAAACAAGACCCCCTAAAAATATATATATATATATATTTATTATATTATTTATATTATTATTTGTTTAATTTACGCTTTATACAATGAAAAATATTTTCTATATGTTATTCCTCCTAGCAGCCGATCAGCTGAATCAAATTATTAACTCATCATTATCATAAATTTTGTTTTTTGTCCTGCACCCCGCAACATACCAACTGTTAATTAACACATATATAAATCAAATGCAATTTCCACCAACAAATATGATCATCAACAATAACAACAACAAACCATAACAACAACAATCACACGACAACACAAATAACAATGTAAATTTTGTAAACAATAACTGTAACAACACATGCTCGCTTCGTTCCCTGATATTCAACAACAACAACAACAACACTGATGTACAGTTACGCGATGAGGGCAGCGATGTGGATGGCCCTCTACTAACACCAACAGATCATTTATCACCGCCCAGCACAATGTCGCGCCTTAGCGATTCGGACACAACGTCTGAATGCGACATCGATGGAATGACGCCTGGGGCCAGCATATCATCTATGGGCAGCTCAGCTAGCCCACCGCTCTTTGAGGTAACAGCCACAACAACTATAAAAACAACAACAACAACAACAACAACTACAACTACAACAACAACTACAACAACAACCACTCAACAACAGCAGAAAGAACAACAAAAACTATAACAAAATACATAATTTATGTACATATATACATACATACATCTATACGAACCATACACATACATATGAAAATGTGGCATAACAACAACACGAACTGACAGTGAGAACACACACAACTTCAACTTCAAGCTTACACCCCCTCTCTCACGCTCACCAATACACTTTAACATACACACACACCCACACCATTTAAATGTTTCGATACCAATAAGTTCTTGTTGTTTTTTATACACTTACAAAAGGATATGCAAAACTTCATTAAAAATGCCAAATACTACGGAAAAATGGCTGCTCTATTATTTGAGCATAAATAATAGATCAAATTGATATATAGAACTATATAATATGTACTTGAAACGTCTGTCAAACAATCAGAAATATCAAGCTTAAGCAGTTAGCGTTGCTATTAAAACTGTTTAGGAACAAGCTCTAAATGCTACTATAAACATATATATTATCTTTAATATATGTATTACTTGTAAAACTTCCAATAACTATAAATTAAGACTTAATTACTTAGACACTAAAGTCTGACTTAAGTAATAACTTGATGTGCCTTTTGCAAGTGTATTTAGGGTTCGGTTACCGAAAGTTTATACCTTCATTTGCCTCTTTTTGTACTCAATTTTTATCATAGTTCTTCTATTGATTATGTGTGCATTGTTTTTTCTTCTAAATGTGTCTCATATCGCACATACAAAGAGCATTAAGCATCAGCCATCAACCACTTCATTCAGCTAGAAACTTCAATTGAAATAATCATTCATATACATTACGTATACGCCCCATTGTCGAACTGTTTGAAATCATCGAAAATTTCATTTCCTCTCATGTCAGCTGCTCTTTGCATGCTTCGATTCAATTTTGAAACTGCAGTTCAAATGGACTTCTTTACATTAATTCCAGTATATACATCAAGTATACATACATTTTACATACTATTTACATCAATTGAAAATTGTATAACATGTAAATTTTTGTGTGTTTAATTGTTTCAATCATTTGTTTTCTTCTTTTATTTTTGTTGTTTGTTTGGTTTTCTTTTTTCAACTAATTGGTGTTGTTGTTTTGTGTTATGCGTGTGTTAAATTTTTCACTCCTTAAACTCTGTTAAACTCTATTAAAAAAAAAAAACTGTGTAAACTCTAAACTATTAACTGTCAGCTCTCTAACTACGTCAACTCCAACTAACTATGTACTAAACCAAAATAACTTTAACTTTAAACTAAATCAAACAAATACTAACTAATACAACAGCAGCGTAAAGCGCTCTAAATAATTTCTCTATTAAGCGCTTTACTCATAACTATCTTCTACTATACTATCTATATTAATCATCAAAGTTTCAGCTATCGATAATATTTCTTGTATTTAAGATGAAAACTTATCTTAACTTTTAATTTAAGACTAAAAAACATTTAGACTAAGATACAGTGTAAACTTTTTATAACTTGAGAACACATACTCTTATTACTAAGGCAGACAGCAATTAAATGGCTGTCAAATCTAACTAAGTAACAAATATCATTACTAAGTTCCTTAAACACTAACTAAATACACTCCAAATATTTCAGCTGCTTTTGCATGTCTATCGCTTAACTCAATCCTCATGCATCTCTCTGTAGCTTTCAATGTGTGTGTGTAGTATTGTTGTTAACTTACTTTATGATTTCTGTATATATAAGCCAGACTAACACATACTATCACAATTTTAAATACCACACTAAACACACCTATAACACACACACACACACACACACACATCGATACAAAAAAAACATTTTTGATGCTAAAATATGTACATATATATTTGATCTACTCTTATCGTTCTCTCTTACTCTTTATCTTTCCACATCCTCTAACTGCATATTGCATATATATATATATATCCATATTCCTACATGCTCGTATTCTCTTTCCCCCCACCCCCCTACACCCTTTAAATAATGTGCTGAATATTATGCAATCTGGCAATTGCATTCTATATACACAAATATCCAATATATATACACACACATAATTCAGCTCGATCTTAACGAGCGTCGCTCCAGACGTGACATGTCACCCCAGGGCCGAAAACGTGTGGCCGGAATGGTGGCCCGTGATTATCGCACTGTATCTGGCATTGGACAAAGTTATCATAATCAGGTTTGCACCTAAATTAGCTAAATTTAATGTACACTACAGTACATCAGTACATCAGACATCAGTACATCAGTACATCAGTACATCAGCACAATCAATAGGTAAACTTTGAACACAGAACAAATACTCTACAGCAACAAATGCAAATTAAAAGGGAACTCTTTGAATCTATATCCTTATAAGGATATTTGCCTAAGTTAGACTTTATAACTTTACATTTTTCATCATATTTTTCATCATATATTGCTCTTGTTCATAATTATACATTAAAGTTTCATTAAGCTATTCGCAAGCTTCCTATATATTGCACTTTTACTATAGAATTTTGATACTGTCTTTAAGTAAATTCACTTTTCGATACACCCAAAACTAAAACTAAAACTAGTACTAACTACTATTACTACTACTACTAATTAATTAATATAATAATTTTAATAATAATACAAAGCAACGTTTTGATCAGACAATTATATATATATATATCCGATTGAAGCGTTACTTTATTGCCAATAAGTTGTCTTTGTACTAAACTCTTAGCCCTAATCCGTATGCCTTAACTTTTAATACTTTACTAAAGTTCTGTAAATTTGATCTTAATCCTTGTTCTAGTAGAATTTGCAGAACAACTTTTCTTACCTCTACACACACACACACACACACTCAGACTCACACTCACACACATACACACACTCTCTCCAAATAATAAGTCAGTCGCACTTCACTGATATGTGCCTAATCCTTAAACAAAGTCAAAGCCGATGATGAATTTTGGGCTGCAGAAATCGGGCTTAAAATGCCAGATCAACTCTATATATATATATATATATACTTAATTATTTAATTAAATTATGTTGTGTTTTTTCTTGCCTCTTTTGCGGCACACACAGGCTTCTGCCACGGGCTACTATCGACGTGGCGGTGGTAATGGTGTTGGTTCTGCCATTGGACCTGGTGGCATGAGCTTGAGTCAACGCAGTCATTCGGCAGCACCCAGCGATAACTATCATAACGTAGGCGGGCATCAAGGTGCTGGGCACTCTGTACCCGGCTACGGTTATAGAAGTAATAGTCCACGTAGAGGATCTTTGTCGCCGCCAGACGATCGTTATATTGATTATCCAGTGCTTCCAATACACGGCTCATCCAACGCTGCTGGTTACGCGGGCGGTGCAGGTGGTGCCATATCGGCAGCACAGGCGACACAACAACATCGTTTCCAATCGCGTTCAGCAACTGCCACGCCTACAGGTTCGCCTAAGAAAAGACAATTACCACAGGTAAGTCTAAACATTTCATCAATCATACATAACTCTATATATAACGCTTTGATTATGCATCACAGGTGCCACAGACATCTCGCAGCGCCATGTTGCGAGATCGCTTAGGTCAAGAGTTCGATGAACGTTTGGCCTCGGGCAGTCGTTTTGGACGGCATCGTACACGGCAGCCACATCATCAGGCCACATATCGTAGCACCGGCATGGGTGGCTGGGAGCGTCATTATACGGGCCTCTCGGATAGTGATCTTCAATCAATGGATGTACGTATGCGGCCACGGCATTCGCTGTCGCCGGATAAGGATTTTATGGCAGAGTTCGGTGACTCCGATATGGAGTCAGTGGTCAGTGTAACATCCAGCGCCTTCTCAACGCAATCGGAGCGACCACGCACATCACGTGGACTCAGGTGAGTTGGCCGAGCATTGTTCTTGGCGTCTTGTGCTGCACCCGCGTCCGCTTCGTAATAGTCGCCAATCAAATGCCAAAGCAAATTTAACAAAATTAAGCTGAAAATTTCATTCTGAGCTATAAAAAAGAAAAAAAAAATAAAATAAAAATTGGTATCAAGTTTAATTTTATTCATCGAGTAGCAGCTACAAAATCCAAAATTTTTCCCGTTCAAAATTAGTATCAGAATTCTGAATTAGTTTTTTTTTTTGAAAAAGTAAATGAAATCAGAACAGAGCGCTTTTATACTCATAAACACACACACACACACAGACACACATAAAACACACACACAGAAACCAGCGACTCCGTACACAAACACATACAAAGCAAACATCATACCGAAAACGTATGAAGGCAATCCAAAAAAAAAAACATAAAGTTTCTTTTTGCATTTTATTTTTGCATTTAAAACAACAACAATAAAAAAAAATAAACAAAACAACAACAACAACAACCTAAAAAAACTAAAACCCAACAAAACAAAAACAACTCAACGCTCTGCGCGGGCCGCTCTCTCTTTTGTGTTAACTGCTTCTCTTGCGTGCTCTTCACCGCCAACACCATAAACAACACTCAACTCACCACACAAATAATCAACAACACACACACACACACACACACACAAATATACTTATTGACCTCGGACGCAAACCATCGCTTGCATTCGCCAACGATCGTTCGTTTTTTTGTCAATTTCAATTCAAATTCAAATTCACCACAAAATCAACTCAAACTCACCTTCCCCTCAAACATTGCATGCAATAATTATGATAACAATATACAATACAACACCACACCATACCACAATGTACCACCCTACCACCGAACCAAAATGGCTACCGTTATACACCAAATAACCGTCAGCTTTCCACGCAACTGGCGCAATCTCTTTGGCGCCCAAAATAGCATAATGGGCGATGCCGTTGGCGGCGGACCAGTAACTGGTCTGAAGGTGTATCCCATTGAGCATCATCGTGCCAATACCATTGAGGTCGATGATTGCGACTATCTACCCGGTGGTAATACACAGCAGCTATTGCTGCTGGAGCAACTCGAGCAATTGCAACAATTGGCAGCATTAGCTGCCGCCGATTCGCCACCAAATACTGCACTGCTGGGTCCCAGTGGAGCAGCAGCAGCAGCAGCTGCAACCAATGCAACAAAAACACTGCCACACTTGCCCACACAACATGTGCTCGTAACGGACACCAACAGCGGCGAGCTGGTTGAACAGTTTTTTGTGGAACCAGCTCTTATGGCGGAGGAGACGCCACAATATTCAATTGATCCACATGATCCACATATGCATAATCATTGCGATTATTATACGAATCATTTCCCACATAATAATACAGTCACAATACAGCCGCCAGACATATATCAAAGACGCCACAACGGACGCCAGCTCGCCCCTGCCACCGCAACAGCAAACACTCATTCGAACGCCCACGCCCACGCCCACAGCCACGCCCATGCCTATGCGCTGCCAAGCTTTGAGCAATTCAAGCGTATTACCACGCCCGTCATGAATCTCTTTCGCAGCTCTACAGCAACGCCCGCCCACGATCACGCCCATGCGCATACAGTATCCTCCTCACCCAGCTCCTATGTGGGTTATGTGCGTGATCATCAGGATAAGAGCTGCAGTCATTGCCAGAATGGCAGCCAACCAGTGGTGCTATCCACCAATACGGCGCTGGCTACGCCTGGCCTGGCAATTGGTGCCTGCGCTGATCCCTGCTGCCTGGCCGATGCACATCCGCATCCACAGCATCAACCCATTGCCTATCCGTACAGTGCCGAGCAGCTGCTGCGTCGCCCCTCACTCTCCATGTACCAGCCCAGTACCTCAGAGCCATCGCTGCCTACCATGGATCCGGCCATGTGCGGTGAATGCGTTGACCAGCATTTCCTAGGTGGTCTTACCGGTCCACAAATCAATCTTGGCATTGTGCCCACTTACCATGTGCACACACCTACGCCGACGGCACATCGTCGCGCCAAAACCCATCTATCGCCACATCCCTCGCTGCCCACACAATCCGTGCTGCGCCTTTCCCGACAACTGAGCGAAGATGCACTTGTCTCCGCTGTGCCTATTGCTGAGGCCACGGCAAGAGCTCAACCCACATCCATTCTAAAGAAACCCAAGCTAGAGCGACGCCGCATGTTTCATGAGGGTCAATCCCGTTCATTGGACTATGATGATCTACATACCAAGAGCTGGGGTCGACGTCGTATACGCTATGAGGATGAAGTTGTACCACATGATGTAGTCACCTATCCAAGCGATGGACAATTGCCTAGCTCACGTCGCTATGGCTCCGAGACGAATATACGACAGTCCTATATGGGTGCCAATGTGGATAGCATGAATCCATTGAGTCATTCACATTTCTTGGTAACAGACGATAAGATTGTTACCATAACATATGATTCGGATGTGGGTTGGACACGTCGTGGTGTGGCACCCTCGCTATTTCGTGGCCCACATCGTCGGGGTCTCGATGCACGCAATCATATGTCTCTGGATCTGCAGAGAACTAACCAACAGAAGCTCTATGGACCAGCTGCTCCTTATATGAAACGTCGTCGTAATCTGCCACATCCACCAAGTGCACAGAATGCGCATAATTTTTCACCAATGGAGCCAACGATGGGCGGTGTTACAGTTGGAGTTGGTGTTGGTGGTGGGAGCGGGGGCGGGGGCGTTGGCGGTACACAGAACGGTATACACAATAATCAGAATCATTACACACACAACAATAGTCAAGCAGCGAGTAGTGTTAGTATTAGTCATAGTCATAATAACTACAACAATATCAACAACAACAACAACAACAACAGCTACAACAATAGTAACAGTAACAATAACAACATGAACTACACGTACAATAACAACAACCAATTACAACAACAACAACAACAACAACAACAACAACAGCTACAACAACAACAACAGCAACAATCAGTTAGGCAAAAAGGGAAAGAAGGCATCGCCATTAACGGATTTATGGCATCGGCATCGGCATCGGAGCAACTGACGAAATCTAGTAGTGGGAGCGGTGGTGCAACATCTGCTGCCGCTGCTGGTAATATCGTCTGCGATGGTAATAATGCTAATAATGCTTCTTCTTCCTCTTTTGCAAATCCCCCACAACAACATCATGGTGTCGCCAATCAACCAATTACAACAACAACAACAACAACAAATGCATCACCCAATAAACGTGCCCCATCATTAACACACCACAACAACATACAACAACAACAACAACAACAACAACAACAAATAATAAACAATGCCGCCAATAATATGACCTATGACGCAACATCCATACAACAACAACAACCACCAAATACATGCACAAATTCCATTGAAAATACAACAACAAACACATCGTCGAATCTAACGAACGGTGCGGCAACAACGACAACAACAACAACGACAACAATGGCAACGACTGCTACAACAACTGCCACAAATTTAACAACTACAACAACAACAACAACAACAACCAACAACACAAATACAAATAACACGAATGAACCAAACGCAACAACCGCAAATACTGGTGCTAATCCGGATACGGATGCGGATGCACCACTCGATGTCATTGACTGGGATGCAATTGATGCAATGCTGGATGATGATTTCAGTGAATATGATAAAGATAAGAATGCCACCAATGGAGCTGGAGTTGCTACCAAAACAGCTGCAGAAGGTGCCACCGAAACAGGTGAAAAAGTTGGTAAGTTTTTTATAATAAATTAATAAAACTAAATAAATAATAAATTTAAATAAATTTAAAAAATATAAAACAATAGATTATTATATATAATTAACTTAATTTAAAGTGATAAATAACTGAATTAATATAATAATTATTTCATGCAGATGGCAGCCTCTCGGATACCACAACAGATCGTAAGAAAGCTGGCAACGTTGAACAGGATCGTTCACCCAAAGGAGGCAGCGGCATGGGCAAGAAATCCAACTCCACCTCACAGCTCTCTGCAACAGGTATGAAAATTTTGTTACCAATTTTGTATGCCGTTTGTTAAAAAAAAAACGTTATCGTTCAGTTGCCTTGTTAATGAAAAAAAGCTAACAGATATAAACAGATTAACAAATTATTATATATATATATATCATATATATATATATATATAACTGATTTTATACATATAATGCAAAACAACAGTTAGTCAAGCAACATTAGTTTTATTGAAACATTCATTTTCTTTAACTCATTTAATTTTTTGATTATTGCTGTTTCATTTGAATCAATTCAGTTCAAATCAATTCAATTCAATTGAATTGAATTCATATGATTGAAAGTATATGCATACATTAACATTAATGCTAGTCTTTACTAACAATACGAAAACACTTATGAAAATATATATATAATATATATTATATATCATATATCATATATCATATATATAATACCATACTCAAAGGTCGTAAAAGACGTATGGGCTTTGGAAAGAAGGGTAAGAACTCGTTCACGGTGCATCGCAGCGAAGAGGTGCTGCCTGGTGATATCACGCGCGAGATGCGCTCTGGCGCTGGTGGCCTCTCCCGTGGCTCGTCCTCGGAGGCGGACCCAATTGAACAGTTTTTTGGCGATGGCGCTGGTGGGGAAAGGTGCGCACAGTCCAACTTATACTCTCTCTATCACTATCTCTCTCTCTCTCTCTCTCTCTCTCTGTCTATCTGTCTTTATCTCTCTGTCTGTCTATCTCTATATATATCTATTACTATTTAGCTGTTTTTAATTTTTTTTTAATTTATAATTTTTTTTTTGATTTTGATTTTTTCATTTGTTTTTACTGCGGAAATGAAAGCAAAAGCATAGCTAATAATGCTTATGTTCATAATGAACATAATGATAATGATGATAAACATTAGTTAAAAACAAAAAAATAAAAATAAAAGAAAATCATAAGAAAAGCCCTGTACCTCGTAGTTATAAGAGCTTTTCATTATGCAAAAACACATAAAAATTGCGCGCACTCTCTTGTTCTCTATCTGAAACTTTTTGTTTTTCTTTCTCTCTCTCTCTCTCTATTTATTTTTTTAACTATTTGTCTGTCTTTAACAAAAGCTTAACTAAAAAGCTTGCTCTAAGTTTTGCCATAACTAAAGCATAAAAATAATTTTTAACCCTTTTAAATTACTTTTCTGTTTAACCCAAAAGCGCAATAAACGAAGTAAATATAAATTAAATCAATCAATCAATTAATGAATCAATCATTGTATCAATGAATCAAACAAACAAAAACCCAACAACCAACCAAAAAACAATCCAAAGTCGATACGTATTTTTAGGCTTATAACAAGAATATTGCCCATTATAAAGCGAAACACACACATCGAAAGCTTTGCCTGGTCACAGCAGTTGCCATTTTGTTAAAGCTTATTGCCGTATGTCAAATGCCGGTTAACCCAAAGCTTTCGATTGTATGTGTACGCACACAATTAACGCTCACTGTTCCTATACCATACGCATAGGGAGCAATGAAATAAAAATAAAAAAAAAGCTTCCCATTCATTTTTACTTTTCGTAATTCAACAATAAATACAATACTAATCCCAATACACATTTCGTTTTTATACCCGATTATACAGATATATACTACTATAACTTGTTATATTTTCTTATAATATTGTTAATAATATATAATTTTTCAAACAATCAATGACAATACCTATATATTTATATCTCTACAACATTAAACATATATTCTAGAACTTTGTTCGATTTGCATGTATTGAGTTACCTATTATATACTCCTATATACTATATACTCATATAACAGACTACTACTACTACTACTGCTAGCTGCCGATATATATTACATAGTGCGTTAATAATAATGCATTAATAAATATCGTAAATGCGTTAATTTTATTTTTACAGTTGCCAAATGCGGTAAGAGCTTTTCAAGTCAAATTATGCTGGCTGCAAGTTGAAAATTTAAACTATAACAAAAGAATCTTATCCCACACATATGCACACATACTTTCACACACACACACACACACACACACCCAGACACACACACACCTGGCAGACGCACACATACGATAGCCAAACGATAGCAATGTATCGATATAAAGCAAAACAATCGCATGCACAATGAAAGATTCATATAAAGAATATAGATCAACTAATGTTTATCATCTGAATATATGAATGATATATCATATATCATTCAAACATATAAATGTATATACAGGGAGCTCTGTCAAAGAAAGCCATAACTAACACATAAACAACAGCCAAAGTATATACAATTCATACACAACAACAACAACAACAATAACAACAACAAGCTCACAACAAGCTCATCTCTGATAATTGATAATTGGCCTAAATATAATTGACAATAATGATATGGAAGTATCTGAATATATACTGTATATATATATATATATATATATATATGCATATATATATATATATGTATATGTATATGTATGTATTTATGTATGTACACACAATTTATGGTAAAACTGTTAACTGAATACTCAGCTTTACATATCTATATATATTCGGCTAAGACACGATCGATATTTGAAACAATAATATGAAAAATGTTTAAATTATAATTTATTTTATTTTATTTTCACATATTTGTATATAATATTTAAGCTACTTACATATATAATTATAATTGAAATTTAATTTTAATATTTTTTCCATTTAAATTTCATTTAATTTTTTAGTTTATTTCACTCTCTGTGCCATTTTATATATATACCAAATATTTAACTGTTAGTTAGGTCTTAAGCCAGAGCCCAGCGTCGTCAGAAGGAGAGAGTTCTCAAAAGTCAGAATTGCACACAAATATCTAATCTAAAGATCGAACATATATATATATATACACACACAGATTGTTGCTGCTGCTGCTGCTGTATTTTGTATAAATTTTTGACTTTAAATCAAACCAAAACAAATTTTAATATTAGGACATATACCATATATATATATTCCTATATATGTATTACTATATATATATATATATATATATGTATGTATATGTATTTATGTATGTTTGTATATGTGTATGTATATGTATATCATGTATTTTTAACAGACCAATATCAGGCACAGTATTCAGGCAGCTCGAGCGCAAGTGCTTCCTCCACTAGTCACCATCATATCACACTACCACCACCACATCCATATTATCAAAGGCAATCGCGCGGCTCGGCTGGCAGCATCCAGAGATCGGTGGAGGTGCCGCCGGTGCCACCGGTGACCCGTTACAGTGCGGGAAGCATACATTCAATCTCTAGCTCCGAGTGTTCATCGTAAGTTTTCGGCAAATGCAAAAAAAAAAAACAAAAACTAAATTAAATAACCAAAAAAAAAAAAAAAATTTCTTTTTGAAATCCGAAATCTGTTTGAAATCTGCTCTTTGCCTCTAGACTCTTTTCTGTCTTTGTCTTTACCTCTTTGTCTCACTCACACACACACACACACACAATTCTACAAGCTCTATATTTCTACTCTAAATCTCTCTATCTATTTCTCTCTCTCCAAATCTATTTAAAATTTCATTCTCTTGTGTATATGGCTATCTATCATACTCTCTCTCTCTCTCTGTCTATATTTCTCTCTCTCTCTTTCTTTCTATCTCTCTGTTAACTTAATACGTCGTGAACACAATATCAATATATATATATATATACTCCAAAATCTGAACATATTCTTATCCTTTATTCATTATCGTATTTGTGTCCAACTTTGTCAGCATCTCTTCCTTGTTACTTACTACATATTGTGCGCCTTGATAATAATAATTATAATAATTATAATAATTACCATAATTAACGTTGAGCCAGTCTGCATTTTTGTATATTCATTATTCAATTTGCGTTCTATTCAATTTCTTCTAATACTTCTTTACTTCTTTGTGTATTGTGCAGATTGTATTTGCCTTTTTGTTCTTCTTTTTCTTATGTTTTTTCTTTTTCGATTCATTTTATTTCTATAAATATGTATATAAAAAACAATACCAAAAAAAATTAAAGAAAAATAACAGTATTTTTAAGTAATTGATGTGTGTCTCAATAATCCAAAAAAAAAAACCATATGCAAAATTCTAATTAAAAAAAAAATTATTAGTAACTATGATCTAGGCACATAGACTAAACAACTACGGCACCTTTTGTTGTTATTAAATAAATTAAAAACAACACTATGGATATAATTTCCAGCAACAGTTAAGATCTACAATACATATATATATATAAATATATATATATATATATATTATGTATAACAAACTGTTGCCAGAAATACAGAAACTTCATCACTTGCATGACAACGAATTCTCCTCTGCACCACTCTATTAATATCATACCACCAGAAATACTTTTTTCATACTCGTAACCACACACAGGAAAATCCAATCACAGAACCACAGTCGTAGTACAGTAAAACAAACCACTAAAACAACAACCAACAACAATTTAACTGTCTTTCTACAACTCCCTGTGTATCATAGCCTGTTTCCCCTAATATCAATACGAACTATACCTTCTGGATGATATATCTATATCAACTTGAATGTTATGTAACGTATGACTATGGGTACTAGGCTCTATATATATATATATAAAAAAAATGATTTCCTTCTCAAAAACTTTAACTATGATTTTCCATTTATAATTATTTCTGTGCATAGATATATTATAATGAAATATTATCTGGAATTGTTACTAAAGTATTAATTTAACTATTTGAAAACCAAAAACCAAACCCACAAAATATCTATAGATTCTCGCCTTCATTGCGTAATGATGGCGCACTGAATGAGTTTGTGGATGGCCTGGGTCCAGGCCAATTGGTGGGTCGTCAGGTGCTTGGTGCACCCTCATTGGGTGACATACAATTATCGTTGTGCCATCAAAAAGGTTTTCTCGAGGTGGAAGTTATACGTGCCAGAGGATTACAGGTTAGTCAATGGCTAATGAAACAAGAAATTTATATATATATAAACCTTTTTTCTGCAGCAAAAACCTTCGTCTAAGATGCTGCCTGCACCATATGTTAAGGTTTATCTGGTTTCTGGGAAACGTTGCATTGATAAGATGAAAACTTCAACTGCCCGTCGCACCTTGGATCCATTATATCAACAGCAATTGGTATTCAAACAGTCTTACACTGGTTGTGTGTTACAGGTATATATAGATATATATATATATATATATATATATACTAGATATTTTAGATATATATTTTATGTTATTGTTATATAGGTTACCGTTTGGGGCGATTATGGACGCATTGAAAAGAAAGTGTTTATGGGCGTGGCACAGATAATGCTTGACGATCTGAATCTATCGAATATCGTTATCGGCTGGTACAAACTCTTTGGCACCACCTCACTGGTCAGTTGTCCCACTAATATAGGTTTAGGCTCTAGGCGTTCATCAATAGCCTCACTCGACTCACTCAAACTCTAAACTCTAAGCTAAAAAAAAAAAAAAAACAAAAACCTTAAATTAAAACCAATACTAAAAGCTCAACCAAATCAATCAAGAAAAAAAAAAACAAACAACTTTCAAATCAATGAAAACGTACAAAAAATTATTTATATATATATACAAAAAACAACAACAACAACAACAACAAAAACAAATTCAAATCAACAAATTGCAATATACACTTTGCATATTTATTATTAATACATATATACACACACATATATATATATACAATACATATATGTAGCAACACATTTTGTTTAGTATTCACATATACTAATATGCAATATACAATAATTCCACAAAAAAAAAAAGCCAAAAAAAACAAAAAAAATCTATTTTAAATATCGTATTAAAAAAATACCAAATTTGTAGCTTAGTTTTGTCACAAGACATTTGTATAAAGTAAATTTCAGCTTATAGTTAAAGTCCAACAACAAATAGATTGCATACATATTTTTTGCATATTTTTTTAGTTATAATAGTTACATGCTAAAAAAACTATTTAAAATATTTATACTAAATGGCACAAACACATACATACATACATACACACACACACACACACACAGAAAGATACAAACATGTTAATAAAAAGCTTGGTATTCTTATATTCACACACAAAGCATCAATGATCTGAGTCGGAATCAACAATAAATTTCCATTAATAAAATAGAAAAGAAAAAAAAAGAAAAGAAAAAAATACCAAAACAAAAGCTACTAATAGAAAAGAAAATCAAATAAATAAAATGTATAAAAAAAAAGAAAGCAAAAAAGAAAAAAAAATTACACCAAAAATATATCTCGAAAATCACCTTAAATCACCGTTACCGTTACCGTTAACAATACCGTTACGTATTTTGGCATAGCTCACAACTTCAACGTAGTTTTTTATAGACTCGTTACAATACTCACATAGGTATGTTTCTCTACCCCTCCCCAAATAAAAATAAAAAAAAAAATAAAAATTTTTAAAAAAAATACCAAAAAAAATACTACCGTTTACATAATATTTCTCTAATGCTGCATGTAATAGTTAACATTGTTTCATTTAGTATTTTATCCAATTGTCTTATATAACATTTATCATTTATTAACAATAACACTTAGTATACTGTTATTTTCTTACTTCTCTGCTTTACACAAATCCTAGCTAAATCAATACCTAATTAATTAGTTACAATTTTCAAACTCAAAAAATAAAAACCCCATTAAAACTTATACAAATCATAAAATCATAATAAACAAAAAAAAATGGCAAATATCGGCTAGCTGTCTTTATTTAGATATATATATATAATACATATAGCATATAGGTTAGCTACAATAAAATAGAAAATTTTATATATATCTATAATATGTATATATAGGGTCGTCCGATTGTTTGGGCTGGTGAATCAATAATGGAGGAACAGGGTGAATAACAATTTCCAGCAACAACGCAAACACTTTAAACACCAATTAAGCACAAACAACACTCTCGTTAACCGTTAATTGTTCAAATAACAAAAACTTTATATCTGCCCCCAAAAGTTAATACTGAACTGAATTGTAAGTGCACCTTCAAACTTTTTATACTACAAAAAAATTATCAACAATTTAAAAACTTAACTTAATTAATACCAAATCTCCTTTTAGCTCAGCTTTCTGTATAACACGCTTACCAGCCATATTGCCATTTTCTTACCCTTCCATAAAAAAAATAAAAAAAAAAACCAAAAAAGAAAACTCTATTAATAACAATAACAAATAAGCCATACAAAAAAAACACTTAAGCAATTAACAACTAATTATAAAATTTTTAATAAATAATATATTTAAAATTAAATTCAATTAATAATTAAGCATTATCATAATATTACAGTAACCCTTGTATAGAGCTGCCAGCCAGGCAGCCAAATAGCAAAGGACCAAGGTCAGCCTGCAGGAGCTGCATAGCACTGGAAATGGCAAATGGGAAAAACGTTTGGGATTACAAATCCAATTGGATTCAGCTGGAATGCAGCCAATAGATTTCATCAACTTTCGGCATGTTGCTGGCCTATTATATGTCCAATATATATATATATATATATATATATATATACATACACATATATAAACATAATATGTATGTAGCTAAAAGTAAATATATATATTTTTTTGTATTCCACAATCGGAAGATTTCTAATGAGAAGAGTTTATGGATCTAGTTTAATTTTTGTAAGTCATAAAAACAAATGCATTTAAAACAAACAAACCGAAAACACAAGCAGAGCAGATTAAATATTAAACTTAACTATAAAGAAAAAAAAAAACAGAACAGAGATAGAAAGAAGGAGAGAGGAGAGAGAGAGCGAAGTATATATGTATATATACAAATAATATATAATTAAAAAATAAATTATAAAAAAAAAATGAAATTTGTATATTAAAGCATATTTGAATGAATTTTTATTACACAATTAAGATCACACTATTATTTTCATAATACGATTATTATATATATTAAATTATTATTATTATTATTATTATTAATAACTATTATTGATTAAAGGAAAAGAAAAAAAAAAACAAATATATATATATACATTAATATATGAGAAGTGCTAATGTCGGTCATAAACCTAAAGCTAAGTCAGTGAAAATAGTCGAAAAAAAATATAAAATAAAATAAAATAAAATAAAAATAAAATAGATTAAAAATTTAATGAAAAATTTAAGAAAAGAAACCAAATGTTTAATAGCTAAATCTAAATCAATAAATTAAAGTTATAAAAAAAGAGAGAGCAAAATGTTTATGATTATAATATATATATATATATATATATTATATATACATATAACATATAGTATATGTATACATATTATATATAATTAAAGTTTAAGCAAGCAAAGAACCACTAACACTTAAATAAGCCTAACTTACGATAAACTTAATGTAATCATAAAGTAACTATGTATACATATATATATATATATATGTATATATAAGTGTATGAAATGATATATATATATATATATATATATATATATATATATATATAATACTTATGTATTAATCCACATAAATATTTATCAATATTATGAAGATTGAGCAAATTAAATTTAGTAAGCAAAATCAACAACAACAGCAACACACAAATTTATTAATACAAATTGCTCTTAGGCTGTATATAAAAACACACAAATACACCCACACATACAAACATAACACATAATACACACACACACATACACATATATATATTGATCATAGAAGCAAAGAAAAATAGGTATATATTTGTTATCCTTAGGCAGTTTTGTGTTGTTGTTTTTGTTTTTTTTATTTAATTTTTCCTTAAATAAATCTTCTAAAAATTTAATGCAAGTTTTTTGCAGTTAGCGCAGACCTTAATAATGATAAAGCTATTTAGTAGCTGCATAGTTAAATTTCGCTTTTATTATGTATATACCTATACACATATACAAACACACTCACCAATACATGCATATTTAAAACATATATATATATGTAACTATGTATGTTTCCTGTTTATATGGAAAACTTGCCTTCATCTTATAACATAAATGCATCAAGTACCTTCAAAATAAAAGAATAGTTTGAGCTGTAAAAATGTTACCTGCTTACTAAACAGAAACAACAACAACAACTAATAAACAACAACAACAACAACATGACAAATACATATAAATGAAAATGTTTAGCTTATAGAAATTCATATAATTTGCTAAAAAAAAAAATTTCAAACAAGTTTTTCTCTAAAAAATACATAAAAAGGTTGATCAAAGCGTTATATCAGAATATGATACATGATTTTGGGGCAACAATTTGCAATGCATTCGGCATCGAAATACAACTTTAAGATACTTTAATTAAACACATATCATAACTATCATATATATAACTAAATCAGTAGGTAAACTATATATATATATATATATATATATATATATATATTTACTGTTCCTGCACTGATCATAAAACATGTGTTTATTTTTTCATATTCAACTGCATTTATTATATTGATTTGAACCTGTCCGTCCATTCATAAGCTTTGCGCACACATCTAGTTACAGTACAAGGATACCAAGGATATCTCTTTAAGCTTCCTATAGCAGAACTACCACAAAAACAATAAATACGTAATTATTGCCAAAAACTAATATAAAAGAAAAACTTAAATAAAATAGAAGCATAATGAAAGTAATAAAGGAAAATGCATTGCAAGTGTTGCTAAGAAAATCCCAAAATGAATGCAGAGAAAAACGCTTTTAAAGAACTTCAATACTATCAGAGAGGTTTCCAGCAATTAGTTATGTATTATATATATATTATATGAATACACATTGGACATATAATGCATAAACACCAAGATAGAGATATGTAGATAAAAATTACAGAATAGAAATACATAAAAAAAATACATAAAAAAAAACAATAATAAAAATCGAAAGAAATTTAAATTCATATAGTTATAGTAAACTTAACAGACTTTAACACAATCTGCTCTTAATCTCGTAACAGTCGTAAAACATTCTCATACAGACTTTTTCTATTATTATTGTAATAATAATATATATATTTTTTTATTTCTACTGATCTTCTAATTACATAAAAAAATTAAAAATTAAAAAAACGCTTTTATTAATCAGTGAATACCAGCTTTAACAATGAACAGTAACAACAAAAACAACAATAAGACATTAATCGAATCTCGGCAAGCACCGACTTTCAAATGCTCTTCCCAAAAGAAACTAGTTATAGATAAAATCTATAAACATAATATTTTAAAAACTCTTTCAAAAAATCTTATTAAATATAAATAGCAAATCTAATCAGCCCCAAATTTTCAAATATGTTTTCCCAATTTCCGAATTTATTTTCTTTTTGAATTTCTTAAAATAAACTTATAGAAAGAGCTTTATATTACCATCTAACTAATTGCAGTTTCTTCAATTTTACTTTGGTAATTGTTTGTTAGAATATGTATATATATATATATATATATATATATATATACATGCATATATCGGTTATATTATAAACATGAAAAATTCTCTCTCAATTTTTTACTTTTTATTAAATTCAAACACCAAAATTTTATTTATTGCAGTTTTCTGATCTTTGGATTTGTAGTGGTAATGTAAATTTCTTATTAGAACTAAGAACTATTTAATCTGACATGTTTCTTATAATTAAAAAAAATTGGAAAGAGCATTTGTGCCACATAGTGCATTCCATAGTCGTAAACATACTATTTCTAATTAGAATTTCAATATGAATTCGATACATAGAAGAAAAATAAAAACAAAGGCAAACAAAAGGCTCAACCTGCACACTCACACACACACAAACAGAACGACATACACATTCAAACACACACACACAAAAACCAAACATAGAGAAATGTTAATGAAATGCAAAATATATTACGGAAAACTTAGTTAAAGCAACAGCAAATGCTATAGCTATGCCTAGTAAAGGTTCAAACTGATAATAAATCTTAAATACACAAACACAACAGTAACAACAACAACAGCAACAACAAAATATATCATTTATTGCAAGAAAAAAACCCAAAAAAAAAATGTTGAGAAAAACAAAAATTTAAAATAATATATAAAAAATTTAAGCAAACGGCTGCGTAATATACGCTTTGAATATATTGTATTTTAATATCTCGACAAAAATTGAACGTCGAGAAACGACAATAAACTGTGAAAATGATAAAATGTAAAAAAAACCCAAAAAAAAAAACAAAATGAAAAAAGAGATGGATTAAGAGAAAGTTATATTATTGAACAAAGCAGAAGATTATTACAGACGCAGACCTTGAAAATTGTGTAAACTACAAATTTAATGAAAAGCAAAATTTAAATAACAAAATAAAAAAAAAATATTCATTAAAAATTGTTTTCTAATAAAACAAAGAAAAGTCTTTATATTTTCTTTTTATCTTGCGGGATCTGTGGGTAATAATATAATATAAATTCCATTCTATTGTTGAGCCAATTATCTATTGCTGTAGGCTTATGTCTCGAATAGACTCCACAAGCAAAGCAACACGTATTACCTGGAACGGATAAACACAGTATATACCGGTTATATGCAAAACCTATAATGTAAATATTCGATGTTTCCTTTTAAGCAATCAACAGTTATATGCTGCAAATAAGTAGTATTTAAATGATTATGATAAATTAAACCACAGGTTTAAAAGTTTAGTTACATTTCTATTTTATAAACAAAAAACAAAACAGAATGTTAAACAGATTAATATTGCAGTCCTACAGCTTATAATTTGTTTAAAACCGATAAAAATGTATATGAACTGATTCCCAATGAACGATTTTTTATTTGTTTATGCACAATATTTTCTTATAAACAATGTTTTGCATTTATGAGGCTAAATTTAGTTCTAAATAGTTTCATAATATTTTAATAATATATATTATTTATATTGGAACATACTCTTAGTTTACCTCTGTCTAGTTGTATTTAACTTTTACTGGGTTTAGTGTAAATCTCGTACAGAATAGACCGGACCGTCCGAAAGTGATGTTTTCTATTGGAAGTGTTGAATTATAAAACATAATTTTACAATAGATGTTACACTGATTTCAATAAGAATTTTGACTGTAAATTACGCTCTATTAAGACTAATTGCATCAAGGACTGCTCATAGTCGAAGGTTAAAATAAAAATAATTTTATGTTAATTTAAATAAAAAATTTTAATTGTTTTTATTTGTTTTTATTCTCTTGTGTACACTTTAAACTTATTCTAAATAACATCTTTATTCTTATCCTAGTTTGTACGTTTTCAGTCACTTGGAAACACATCGAACATCGGGGAAAGTATATATTATTGAATGTTATTGTAATTGTATTATTATGTAATAGTATGGTATTGATTTATTTTTGTTGATGTTTTCCGCGATGTTCGACATGTTTCCAAGCGACTGAAATTTATAATTACGTGTATTACTATATTATTCTATACTATACTAATATACTAATATTCTACGATTGGTTTGGGTTGAACTAGAGATGTAGATTCTACAATTGGTTTGGGTTGGATTAGAGCTGCATAGTTTTTATATATAGAGGAAAATAAGGTCAGTCCGGGAACATCGGGTAGGATTAGAGAATAGTATCAATTGTCTGAAAAGTATATGAAATTATATTAATAACTAATAATTTTATATTATAAAATTACCCTTTTTATTGCAAAGTTGTAGGTTCGGCAGGATCCAAGTCTATATTTAATCAGGATATATGCATTCAACATTGTCACTGGATATCGGCACTAGGAATTTCTTCAATTGTTGTTGAATATGTATTAATTATTACATATGTGACACCATTTCTATCTTACCTTTTATTGTGTAAGATTTATTCAAAAGTAGATTCTAGTCTACAAATCTTTGTAAAGTGAAAGTTCTGCTCTCATGATCTCTTTCTGCTTGAAATATTATTAATTAATAATTTTATATATATATATTATTAATTTAGCTTACCTTTTATTGTGTAAGATTTATTCAGAAGTAGATTATAAATCTACAAATCTTTGAAAATGAAAGTTTTGCTCTGATGTTTACTGCTTCAAATATTTTACTGTTCTGATATAAATTTAGTCTACATCTTAATGCTATGAAAATGTGAGAGCAACATATTTCCACAGCCTACTATTGAATATATATATTTTTTAAAACATAACACTGTGGAAAATATATGTATTAATAATGTTAAGTATATTTAATATATTATATATATTTAGTATATTACATTATATATATTTTATAGCCATAGCGCTAGGATGAGATGCTTGCATGGAAAGTCCCGCAGGTTTCGTAGGTAATTAAAATTACTATGTCTTTAGTATATATTATATGCATACATACAGACGGAGAGACGGACAGGACTAGCTCAACTTGGCTCGATTTTAGTCGTCCTGAGCCAGAACATATAATCTCATTTATTTTCACATGTTAAATACTTTTCAATTTTGCCCAAAAGAGAAAGATATATATATATGATATATATATATGTAGATATGATATATATATATATATGTAGATATGTATATATATATAGTATATACCTATATTGCAGGAAATTGTGTACATATATTCCATATTTGCTTTTAAGCAATCATGAGTTATATTCAAATACGTTGTATTTAACTGATTATAAAATAAGCAACAGGTTTAAAAATATACTTAAATTAATATTTTATGCTGTTGGTCAGCTATAAAATTTATAAATTTAGTTCTTAATAGTTTCATAATGTTTAAAAATAACATTACTTTGAATTTAAGCAATATTTGTATATAAGCTGTGCATCTTTTAAGCGATATATACTGTATAGGGTTTTTAAGCCGATTTTTAACAAAATCTTTATATATTTTTATCGAGTCCTGATTTAAATAGGGATGTTGACTTTGCAAATCACTCTTTTGATTAAATCGAAGGTTAAAATAAAAATGATTTTATGTTAATTTAAATAAAAAATTTTAATTGTTTTTATTTGTTTTTATTCTCTTGTGTACACTTTAAACTTATTCTAATTAACATCTTTATTCTTATCCTAGTTTGTACGTTTTCAGTCACTTGGAAACACATCGAACATCGGGAAAGTATATATTATTGAATGTTATTATAATTGTATTATTATGTAATTATTGATTGATTATGTATGATATTGATTTATTTTTGTTGATGTTTTCCGCGATGTTCGACATGTTTCCAAGTGACTGAAATTTATAATTACGTGTATTACTATATTATTCTATATTATACTTATATTCTACGATTGGTTTGGGTTGGATTAGAGCTGCATAGTTTTTATATATAGAGGAAAAGAAGGTCAGTCCGGAACATCGTGTAGGATTAGAGAATAGTATCAATTGTCTGAAAAGTATATGAAATTATATTAATAACTAATAATTTTATATTATAAAATTACCCTTTTTATTGCAAAGTTGTAGGTTCGGCAGGATCCAAGTCTATATTTAATGGGGATATATGCATTCAACATTGTCACTGGATATCGGCACTGGGAATTTCTTCAATTGTTCTTGAATATGTATTAATTATTACATATGTGACACCATTTCTATCTTACCTTTTATTGTGTAAGATTTATTCAAAAGTAGATTCTAGTCTACAAATCTTTGTAAAGTGAATGTTCTGCTCTCATGATTTCTGCAGGAAATATTATTAATTAATAATTTTATATATATATATTATTAATTTAGCTTACCTTTGATTGTGTAAGATTTTTTCAACATGTAGATTATAGTCTACAAATCTTTGTAAAGTGAAAATTCTGCTATGGTTCCTCCTGTTGTGTTCCTTAGCATTTCAGTGTTCTGATGTATATTTAGTCTACATCTTTATTTTATGAAAATGTGAACAAAAAAGAAATATATATATATTATTTATTATATCTTGGCTTACCTTTTTGTGAACTTTTAGTGTAAGATTTTTTTAAAAGTAGATTATTGTCTACAAATCTTTGTAAATTGGAATTTCTACTCTGATGTTACCTCCCTGAACAAACGTGGCGCACTGATGAAAATTTAGTCTACTTCTTTATGCTATGAAAATATGAGAAGAAAATATTTCCATAGGCTACTATTCAATATATTTTTTGTAAAACATAACACTGGAATACGTACGTATATATAATTGGGTGTTGTTTTATATATATTATGTATATTATATATATTTTTTATAACATCTATTATTTATTATGTAACCATTCCGCTAGGATGAGATGATTGCATGGAAACCTCCGCAAGTTTCTTAGGGAAGTACATTATTTACTAGAATTGTATCTTTAGTATAAACTATAAATATATATTAAAAGTCCGTCCATCTTTCATTATGATAATATGATATCCATAGTCAGTAGCCATTAAGATAAATAAAGCCTTAAGGCATAATCGCGTCTATAAACGCCTCCTTCTCAGAGACTATAAGAGCTAGAGAAGCCAAATTTGGAATCTAGATTCGTTATTTTCTTAGTTTTTCTTAATTTATTATTTTTTATTATAAACAAAAACAACATTTTTTATTATATTTAATTATTTTTTACTATTTTGCTCTATATCAATCTGAAACAATATATATATATTTCATTATGTAGGGTGTCCCAAAAGGTACGCAAGTTTTGCATTTGCCGCCATTTGTGTAATAATGTGTTGGCAACCAAAATATAAAATATAAATATATATAAATTTATAATATATAATATAAATATATATAAATTTATAATATATTATATATATATATATATATAATATATATATATATATAATATGTATATATATGAATAAAAATAAAATTATGTTTTCTATTTAATTCAAAACTTGCGTACCTTTTGGGACACCCTATATATTAGTTTTATGTATCATAATATTATATACGAAAAGAAAACGAATTATTTTGTTTTTTTTTTTTTTTTGTACACTTTATATTTAGATTTAGTCCTGTCGAAGTTTTGCAGTGTTACCCTTCTCAAAATTGCAAAAAATTAAAAAAATTTATTTTTGTTTCTTTGTTAATTTTTGATGCCAAACATTAGTACTGATCCTTCCGACCCCAGAAAGGTTATAATCGGTACAGAATTTTTAAAAACAGAGTTGTTAGGCAACTCTTTTTAGCCGCTTGTTAACGAAAATTTTCGTTTTTATATTTGGTGAAAAAAGTTTATAACTTTTCCACTTAAATTTGCCCTAGTTCTGCCAATTTTGTTCAGATTTCAAAAGCATATACTTTTATCGAGTCCTGATTTAAATAAGGATTTTGACTTTGCAAATCACTTTTTTGATTAAATCGAAGGTTAAAATAAAAATGATTTTATGTTAATTTAAATAAAAAATTTTAATTGTTTTTATTTGTTTTTATTCTCTTGTGTACACTTTAAACTTATTCTAAATAACATCTTTATTCTTATCCTAGTTTGTACGTTTTCAGTCACTTGGAAACACATCGAACATCGGGGAAGTATATATTATTGAATGTTATTATAATTGTATTATTATGTAATAGTATGATATTGATTTATTTTTGTTGATGTTTTCCGCGATGTTCGACATGTTTCCAAGTGACTGAAATTTATAATTACGTGTATTACTATATTATTCTATATTATACTTATATTCTACGATTGGTTTGGGTTGGATTAGAGCTGCATAGTTTTTATATATAGAGGAAAAGAAGGTCAGTCCGGAACATCGTGTAGGATTAGAGAATAGTATCAATTGTCTGAAAAGTATATGAAATTATATTAATAACTAATAATTTTATATTATAAAATTACCCTTTTTTATTGCAAAGTTGTAGGTTCGGCAGGATCCAAGTCTATATTTAATCAGGATATTATGCATTCAATATTGTCACTGGATATCGGCACTGGGAATTTCTTCAATTGTTGTCGAATATGTATTAATTATTACATATGTGACACCATTTATATCTTACCTTTTATTGTGTAAGATTTATTCAAAAGTAGATTCTAGTCTACAAATCTTTGTAAAGTGAGAGTTCTGCTCTCAGAATCTCTTTCTGCTTGAAATATTATTAATTAATAATTTTATGTATATATTATTAATTCAGCTTACCTTTTATTGTGTAAGATTTATTCAGAAGTAGATTATAAATCTACAAATCTTTGAAAATGAAAGTTTTGCTCTGATGTTTACTGCTTCAAATATTTTACTGTTCTGATATAAATTTAGTCTACATCTTAATGCTATGAAAATGTGACAGCAACATATTTCCATAGCCTACTGTTGAATATATTTTTTTTGTAAAATATATGCATATAAATGTATATACTATATATACATACATAAAGACGGACAGGCCTAGCTCGAGTTGATTCGACTTGGCTCGGCTTAGTCGTTCTGATCAAGAATATATAAACTCATTTATTTCCACCTGTTTTATACTTTTCGATTTTGCCTATAATGCAGAAAAATTTTTTTTTTCAGTATTTCCTTTTAAGCAATCATGAGTTATATTCAAATACGTTGTATTGAATTAATTATTATAAAATAAGCCACAGGCTTAGAAGTTTACTTAAATTTATATTTTGTGCTGTTCGTCAACTATAAATAATAAATAACAAAATATTAAACAAAATGTTAAATATAAAATGAGATAAAATATTTTAATATTATTATCTTACAGCTTATAATTTGTTTAAAACCGATAAAATTTATTATTATTTGTTTATACGCAATATTTTCTTATAAGCAATTTTTTGCATTTATGAGGCTAAATTTAGTTCTAAATAGTTTCATAATTTTTGAAAATAACATAATTTTGAACTTAAATAATGTTTGCATATAAGCTATGCATCTTATAACCGATATATACTGTACCAGCATTTAGGTGTCTCACTTGTATAGCAAAGGCATCAACCAAAGTGGCTCAACTATCTTTCCAGTGCCAACTTGCTGTATTATTTAAAATACTGCTTAAATAGAAATATTAATCTTTAATTGTTGATAGAAAAAATTAAACAAATTATGTGTTATTGGGGTTTCACATAAAGCGGTGGTATTTCTTTATTTACCATTGATAAACCATTAATCATATATGGCATACATAAATAATTTAAACATTTAAGTATTTATATTGTTTATTTATGTATTTTATAATAAATAGATTTGTATATATTTATAATTGTATATATACGTTTCATATTATATTGGGATCAATGTCAGCATTATTCTATAATTTACAATTTTCTCGCCTGATTGGTTAAACATATATAAATTTATGACCGTTTTTATAGGTAATTTCAAACTCGTATTGGGTGAATTGTGCTCTTGTAAGATAATTCTATATATATATAATTATATATTAATTATAATCTTAAAATTGAATGAAAATTATGATACAAAAGTTATACTTAATCAATACTAAAATTGTAATTTAGTGCGTTTCTTAAAGGAACCAATGTTATTAGAAATAATTAGCCATATGGCAACATAATAATATATCAAATATATAATGCATTGAGCATCTAATATCATAAAATGCATATTTATATAATATTGATATAATACGGCAAATATTTAGGGTATTCCTTGAAATGTGTTGTGTATGTGCTGTTTATGTGCGGGGATTCAAAATTTTTATTATAATACTAATCAGTCTTCATAACAAAAAAATGAAAAAAAAAACGGTCAAAATTCTCAATTAAAGTATTGACTGTGCCGAATACAATATATAGGAATTACATTTATTTTAACCATTTATTTATTTATATTTATATATATATTTACTTAGTTAAATTGCGTGCATTTTGTTTTGTTTTCTTTCTTTGTTCTAAAAGCCAAGTAGAGAGCGTCTAGTTGATAGAGTACGTATAGCTTCGAGGTGAAAGTCTTTATTGGAAATTTTATTGGGAGATATGTATGGGAAGTGCCTTGTAGTCCGTGAGTTATCTTTTGTGTATGCATTGTTATGAATATGTTTCAGATATATATATATATTATTTAGTTAATCGTATTCTTTTATCATACATTAGATATTTTCATATTGTCGCTTTGTTACATTATACATTTTACATTTATATCTTATATTAAATAAGTATTTATTATATTTATTTATTATTATTATAATGTTTTTGGATAGAGACCATTTAAATATGCTGAAGCTTAGTTAATTAAATACTAATCGACGACTAGCTGAAGCGTTGCTAATGCTTTACTATAGAATACATTTTGAGGCTAGTTATATGCCATTATTACAATCTGATCTATATATTCTCCTTTTTTATATATAAAACCATACCATTGCAGCTTAAATTCGTATGCATTTTCATTTTATCATTTTGGGGATTTAATATATATATTACTTAGGCGGAAAAAATTTTCAATTATTTCTTGATAAGTTGATAAGACATATAGTAGTATCATATGCGATATATGCATGTTGTTAGCTTAGATATAGATATTATGTTTAGTTTTATGTATAATCATAAATGATATGATAAACACATAAGTTTATAGTTATTATCTTACACATTGTATTAGAGCATACGAGTACTATATATATAGTTAGGTATAATATTAGTATAGTTTTGTTTAGGCCTTCAAATTATGCCTTATGCGTGGGGCAAAAGTTACAACGGCATGTGGGTTTTGTGTTATATCTAAATATATACTTGGCAAATCATATGAAAATTGGGCTTTAGCTCTAGATATAGAAAGGATTATAATAACAAAAAAGATATTGGGATTTATTTCGAATATTATCCTAGTTCTTTTCCAAGTGAACTTTGCAGTGCATTTGGAAGATTTTAGATTTATAGCTTCTATACACTTAGAGATAAAGTACATATAGTTTATGCTTGGGGGAATTCTATTTTTGCAATACACTTAACATTCAATTAGGGATTGACGTTGCATACTTTTAGGGATACGCTACTTAATGGCAGATGACTTTCGCTTGCTGACTAAATTTAATGTAGCTGCGCTGTTACATAGAGTGCACAGTCCTGATCCGAAGCCATTGAATAGTTGGCTGAATCACGATCTTCTGGTATGGTCGGATGCGTCTCAAGGGGTAGTTTGCTGAAAACATGATGTCCTGCGCCATACCCAAGATGTCCATAGGGTGATTCAGCTGCTTTGCTAACGTGTGGTAAACGGCGTAAGAAATGTGGATTGGAATAGCGTACACCATTGGGCAGCGTTGTATGTGGACTATTTGCTGCATGAGCTTGAGGAGCAGATCCCATAGCTACCGCTGTATTGGCATAGTGCATGCTGGGCGTCTTGAAGCTAGACACTTGCGATGGCGGTGGCGGTGGACCCATAGAGCTGGTCATAGCCGAGGTAGAGGCATAGCCACCGTTATTGCTGTTGGCAAGCTGCTGGCTGTGACAGCCTGCCGGCAATGGCATGGTGCTGCAATGGGCTGTATAGTCGAATTTTTGATCCGGTGCACTGCGTTGCAATGGTAATGTGGCACTATTAATGTTACTGGAGCTGCTATTGATCGCTGGCTCTGCATTGAAGCTGGACATACGCATATTGGTGCAGCGTCCATAGGGCTCCTCCTGTATAGGCGGCTGTGCTGGACGTGGCGGTGCTTTACAATTGACACGGGGTCGTATAACAACTTCCAATTCTCGCTCCTCACCCGAGTGTACACCACTAGAGGACTCGGATGGTGCACGTTCTGGTGGCGAAGTGGTATTGGTGCTCTCCGTAATCGAATTGGTATCACTGCGTGGCGTTAGCGCCTCATTTGGTACACCAGAGTCAGCACGACGCAATACGCGTGGTGTATAACTGGAGGCAATCTGTAGGCAAGGATATTAAAAAACAGTGAAGGGAATATGAATGAAAAAGGATAGTGAAATGATAGGACAGAAAATGCCGCTTAACTACAGCTTCCGCTGGTTGCCTGCAAAGTGAAAATGAAATTAAATCAGGCCAGCATCCTGTTACCATGTCGCTTCATGCACAGCGCGTTTCTCGTCTGCCAGCTGGACAGTTGGACAGTTGAACAGTTGGGCAACTGGCCAGACATACCCACAGGCTGACTATCCATCAGACATGTGTGTGAGAGTGTGTGTGTGTGTGTTTGTCTCACACTCGGTTCAACATTGTCCCTGGCACTGATTTATGCTGTCTCATAACAGCAAACATAAATCTCATCGTTGGCTACACTGCACCCGCAGGCGTGACATACGCCACCAAAGTACAAACATACACATACACATGCCCCAAGACACACACTGAAGCTTGCTATAATGTGGCAAATGCAAGGCATCAATCTAACCAGGAAATTTATATGATATTCTAGCACACCGAATGATTAATACACTTTATATGAAAATCTATTCTATAAATGAATGAGTATTCAAAGTTTATTTCCAAATTAATATTGGGAAATCTTCATAGCTCTATTAAAGTGAGGTTAAGGACGAAATAGGCAACTATTTGCAACCCTATGCATGTTTCACAGTGTAGGATAAAAGTTCCGATTGAATTTTTGCATGTCAAATAAATCAATAATACTTTTCCAATATATGTGAGAAATTGCTAGTAGAACACCACCTGATGAGTAGGCGTAAATGAGGGCGTAACAAAGTGTTGGAGCTGCCAGTTGTCACTCCCTTAAACATTGACTTTTGACTTACATGTGCCTCGTTGGTGTGTACCGCAACCGTCACTGGCGCCAATGGACTAACTAAATGCTGCTGCTGCTGGTGAAGCGGATGTGGATGTTGCTGTTGCTGTTGTTGTTCATGTGGTTGCTGCTGTAGTGGATGCTGCAGTGCTGGTTGTAGTGGCGTATGCTTTTGCTGCTGTTGCTGTTGTGGCGTCTTGTGATGTTCGGGTGAAATTTGCATGATCTCCGGCATTGCCTGAGGAGCGCGTCCGTAGTTTGTGGCATGCGTATGCAGTAAAATGGGTGGCTGTGGCAGAGGGGCACCTTTGATGGGCAATGGTGGCGGTGGTGGTGGTGTGGCTGGCTGTGGCGGCTCCAGGTCGCGTGTAGAGGCATATGTAATGCTATCATCACGCACACAAGCCAACAGTTTACCTTCCTCGGATATGTTGTCATCACTGATCCCACCCAAACCGCTCAGATTCGCATAGTCGTGGGCGTGGCCATGCAGATATGATTGTCGTTGCAGCTGTTGTTGTTGTTGATTTACTGTTGATATTGGCAGTGGCGGTGGAGGCAGCTCATCATATTCACTGAGATGCAATAAGCCGTTAATGCTGCCACTAGCAACTGCCTTACTACTGTTACTGCTACTCTTTATGCTGCCCATGGTGATGCCCACAACTGCGCCGGCGGTGGCCGCCCTTAATGTCGCGTATTCGCCGTCGTCAATTTCCCCCGCAGAACTGGTAAAACATAGCGAGGTTCCACGGCTCGTATGGCTATATAAAGAGAGCAGAGAGAGAGAGAGAGAGAGAAATGAGGAAAATGATCTAGATGATCAGCTTGTTACCCATATTAATTTGTCATCTTGTGTTGCTCCGTTGATTAATTTTGTTAGTTAATTAGATTTGATATTTAATTAATATTTCTTACAACATCAACAACACAAAATGTGCGTTTTATTTAATTAATTAATATTCTTTTTTTCTTTTCTTTTTAATTGTTAGTAATAATAATTAAAAGCTAATATTTCACGTCTAGTTTAACGATAAAACGAACAACAATGAAACATACAAATAAATATTATTAAAATTATAAATTATATTAATAATTCTTTTGTTAAATTTTTTTATTTATAATAAAACAGGCGACAAGCGGAACAAAAATAGTTTCCTTTTCTTCCATTGTTTAACCAATTATTTTTTATTTTATTTTTTCTTTTTTTTTTGTACAAACTGTTCTTTTGGGTAGTAAAATGCGAATTATTTAAACAAAAAATAAATATAGAAAAAATAATTAAAAAGAATTTTCAATTAAAAAAATTCCCATTGAAGACATTTACTACAAAATAACACCCAATAGGACAGAAAAAAACAAAACAAACACAAAACAGAAACAAAAAAAATTTACAAACAAAAAAAAGACAATTTTAAAAAATTTATATAAAATTCCACAAAACACACAACCAAAAAAATAATTATAAAAATAAACATAAAAAAAGAAATAAAATAAAATGAGTGTTGGCTAACGAATGTTAATGAACAGTGTTGGAAGTTGTTGGTGACTGGAATGAAACGTGCAACTAAAATGTAAAAAAAAAAAACAAAACGAAAGAAAACCAACAAAAATTAAACTTTTTTTTAAGGATAATTAAATTTTAATGATTTTTGCTATTTTTATTATATTTTTTGTGCTTTGTTTTAATGAATTTTGGTGGTTTAATGGTGTGTGTGGTGGTTTTACTGGTTATGGTGGTGGTGGTGGTGGTGGTGGTGGTGGTGGTGGTGTATGAGAAACTAAATGAAACTAAGTTAACTAAGTTGCAAAATTGTAAGTAGAATCGGACAGCAGGCGCTGCCTTTTGATTTTCTTTGTTTGTTTGTTTGTTTTGTAACTTTTTTTTTGTAACTAAAAAACGATTTTTTACCGCTTGCCATCAGTTTGTTCATGGTCACCAATTAGTAGGACATCATCAGACGTACTCGTAACTTCATTGAAGGTGACCTTTAGCTTGGGTGAGCTTGGCGTCAATTTTGGCCAATAGATATCCTCCTGTGCCATCATGCCCATGCTCATACCCATGCCGGCACCAGTGCCTCCAACGTTGCCGCCAATGCCACCGCAAAGACCCAATTCTGTACTGGTCGCTGTGGTCATCATGTCCGGTTTGCTTGTATCCATGCCATTAACAGTAGTGGTAGTCGAGTTGCCACCGCTGCTCGAATTGCTGCCCGTACGCTGCCCACTGGACATGAGCAGCGGCTGAGCGCTGGCCTTGTTCAATAGACCACCATAGGTATGGTCCAGTGGTGGCAACTTGAAGTTCCACCGCCGTTTGATGGTGAGACACAGCCAGACGACAATCCAAAGTAACAAATGTGTGACACCAACAAGTGCTGAAAGCAATATATATATATATATATACGTAGGATTAAACCATTTGAGCAACGAAACGAAAAACAAGTTAATTGAGTCAAATCCAGCTCTCAGCCATTATTGACTTAACTGGTCATTTGATCCATATCCCCACATACAATACCAATACCAATACTAATAGCAATACAATGTCAAAGGCCCTTCAAACACTGCCACTAATTGGTTTAAGACTTGTTAGCAGACAAACTTTAAGGTGTTGAAACAAAAGGCATAAGGCTAATACTTGCGGCTACCATTTCCACTTACACATACAGAATTTAATCCACTAAACTTGGCCAACAAGTAATTGTAAACCTGTCTTAACTGTCTTGACTAACAAAGGCTGTTGTTCTCCCTTTCAATCACATTTAACGCTCATTAAATTCTCTTTGTATTTATACAATTCCTTTCCAGGATTAACTGTCCTTTGTGTAAGGAAGCTTAATCGTTATTTACTTATTTTTTTAAGATTATCAATTACACAACATATTTATGGCATCTAACAATAATTTAATTAAAATTAATTATATAACAAACTGATTGGAACTCACCTGCCAGAAATGTGGGACAATGTAAATTGTTTTTGTAAGTGGCGCTTAAATCATTTAGCAGTGGAGCCTTGACAACTGCCAGTGCCAGGACGAAGCAGAGGGATGCACAATGAGCAAAATATATCCATGTTTGACTAGCTTTTAGTGTAATGATTGAGCGATCTCTCATGCGTGTGGCAAGTCTACCATGTCCATACAAGTACATGACCAGAGAGGAGGCCAAGACCAGAGCTGTGGCCAATAAGTAGAGAGCCAAAGTGACAGTTGCATTGAGGATGAGACCTGGTTGATGGACGGGCATAAGTTCAGCATAGATTTGTAGCTTGTAAAGATTTGATACGCCCACATAGCCTAATGCTATGTCCAGAGCGGCAACAATCATCTGTAGACTAAAGATGCAGGCAAATGATTTCGATGTATTCCAGAATACAGCCGGATAACGCACTGTCCAGACGAGCAGGGCACACAATAGATTCACAAACTCAGCACTGGGAGGTTGGGCAAAGATATTAACATCTATTGGCTTATCGATGCCAAAGAATAGTTGCAGCATGCCGGCAAAGCCATCAAGATGCACAAAGTCATTGTTGTTGTTGCTGCTGCTGGCTGGCGCTGTGGCCGGAGTAACGGCAGGTAGTGACTGGAAATCTGCATCCTCCAGATCCTCTACATCTATATCATCATTATCATGTTGATGTTCTGATTGTTCTGAATCCTGGTCATGCTCAGCACTAGACTTGGCTATGAACTCGCTAGAACTAATAGCAGCATCGCCTAGCATATATTCCGGTTCGATTTCTACGCCAGATTTGGGTATGGAACGTTTGAAAACGCGACGCTTTTGTGTCTTGGGCTTAATAGCAATAATCTTGGAGTTGCTGGAACCGGGTGTCGATGGTATAATAATATCGGGTAGTACTTCGGTGCGTACACGATGTATGTTACTATCCCGGGTGGTGGTCTCCTCCTGGTTGAGTGCAGTTTCATAGTTTTCCAGCGCCTGTTCATGTGAGGTAACATGATGGCGACGTGGTTGCTGTTGTTGGTGTTGATGTTGTTGTCGTTGTTTGTGGTGATGTTTGTGGTGTTTTTTGTTGCCTTTGTTGTGTTGCTGATGGTGATGTTGCTGCTGCTGTTGCTGTTCCTGTTGCTGTTCCTGTTCCTTGTTGCCAATTGGTGCTGCGGCTGTGAATTCAGTTTCTGATGCCGCTGCTGCTGTTGTTGTTGTGGTTTGTTTTGGTGTTGATGTTGGTGTTGCTGTCGGCGGTGCTGTTGTTGTAGTAGTGATTGCGGATTTAGCTGTTGTTGTTGTTCTTCCTTTAGTGGTTTTTGTTGTTGTTGTTACCACAGTAGTAGCTGATGTTGCCTTGCTATTTTCCTTGTCTAATGTGCCCAATTTTTGCCAATTATCAACATAGAAAACATTATTATTATTGTTCTTGTTTTTTGAGTTGTTGTCCGTTGTCGAAATTGCTGTCGTTTTGGACATAAACTCATTGCTAGCTTCAAATTCTGGGATAATAATAGAGCCCACATCTTTGCCAACAATATCATCTTCAGTGTCTACCACAGCTACGTCTTCAAGTTGCTCTTGTTGTACCTCATCTTCTGTGTCCTGTTCATCCTCGTCAATATCTCGATTAATTAAATCGGGCACTTCAAAGTATCGTGTCTTGCCTATGGCACCCGCAGTTGCTTTAGTTCCTTTTCCTGCTGTTGCTGCTGCTGATGATGATGATGATGATGTTGTTGTTGTTGTTATGGTTGATGTTGTTGCTGTCTTGGCCGCCTTTCTGCCATTACTTCCGTTCTTATCACGTGTCAGCTCGAACAAATTATTATTGATTCCACTTCTTATAGCCGTAAACATGGTATCGTTGTAGTAGTCATCCTCCTCGTGCTCCAAGCTGTTCGCGGTTACGTTTAGCGACTGCTGATTTTGTTGTTGATGTTCTCGCTGTAGCTGCTTTTGATAGGGCGGTGTTGCCCCAACCACAGACATGGCCATCAAATTGCGTCTATTGATAACAACAAAGTCCAATTCAGTTGCCCAAACTTGCTCTGCAATATTAGAAATACAGAGTGTGTGTGTGAGTAAGATAGAGAAAGACAAATATAACATCAGATAGAGATAGTTGCGTATAATTAGAGTTAGAAATGCCAGCTTATGCCTGATTTGCTGCCAACAAAACTAAATTGCTTTGAAGCACTTCGAAGCATGTAAACCATTTCTACGTCTAAGATACGTTAAACCAGACGCAATCACTCAACATACATACATACACACACATGCATACACAAACATACATACATACACAGTTAGTTTAAGTAAATATATAAAAGCAGGTAATAGCCATTTGAACACATAGAAACGCTGCTTAGACGGCAATTCTAATTGCTTCAATGTGTTCCCGGCCCAATCTTAATTAAATGAGGCATTAATACAAAATAAGAGTTATGCCCTACAGTACAGTATACATTGCATAAAGAGAGAATAAAATATGAGTTACATAACATACACATACATATACATTTAGCAGTCGGCTAAACACAAACATGAGTTACCCAAAAGTTTGATCATTAAAGCTTTAACTTTACCAACTTAATCTTCCAGTCTGCTTGAAGGATATATAGAAAGGCAGTATAACTAAACACACATGGCGCAACAACTACTTATTATGCATATATGTATATAAAAACAACGCCTACTCGATTCTAAGCGCTTAACGATGCCATTTTGATGAGTATAAAAAAATGTTGCCTACTTTTCGGCTGCCATTCAAACCCAATAGCAATGCAAATGCTAAGCACTGTATAATACAGAAGACCCGTAGGGCTAATTAAGTGCAAATCTCAAGCATATGTCGACTGGGAGGGGGCGTAGTATAGGAGGGATTTTATGTATCATTAAACGATTTCCAAGCGCCAATTTATATGGTTGAACACTTTACGGATTGCTTTGTTTTTGATAGAAGTCATAGCAACGCAATTCATTGTTGTTCGCAATTTCTTGGAATTCACTTTGATGCGAGTAAAATGAATATTAATTAAGGCTGACCAAAAGGATCGAAGATTAATGAAACGCATAGATAAATAATTTCATATTAATATTGGCTTTCACAAAGACCATTAGATAATTACACAAATAACTTGCCCAAAGGACTAAACTCTAAGGATTATTATGGCGAACTAATGCTTTTAAATAATATTATATTGCAGCACATAATATGTAAATAGATTTTTTTTTATTATAAGCTGTTGACTTAGGCCTACAAATGTTGCTACTTAGTGTTATTACAATGCTTGTTAATTAGTTTATTTTATAGGTTTTGCCATTGTTTCTAAGGACTTTCACTGCGTAGAGCCAATGGTATACTTCCAGTTTCATTTATGGCAACATACAATAGAAATTTGCCAAGTTAACACTTTCATAAAATTATTTATTAGATGAGTTGCTTTAAGAGAGCACAAAGAAACTGACTGACAGCAATACCCAGCGGGTGGTCGAGGCAAACAGTTGGAAAAAAGAAGAAGAAGCTGAAGGGAAAATTCACAGAAATAAAAGATGAAAATTGCCGAACAAATATTAAAGACAATGCTTGTAGAAGGAGGCCAAGGGACTGATATCCTTATGAAAGACTTGGCTTGGGGATTGGTTGGGATTACAACAATGGCTGCCATAATAATATGTCGTAGTCGTCGTCGTTGCCGTTGTCGTTGTCGTTGGCAAACGGCAAGTGGCTCGTAAAACCGACAACACCGAAAATCTGAAGATTAACCCAACGGCAAAGTCGTCGCCCACATTTTTGCTTGCCTGCTTTCTACGTACGTTTCTCATCACTGTTTCCCTTTACTGCCCCTGCCGCGATTATGGCAATGACAATAACACCAGCGCTATGGCCAAGTCGCATAAGGAACAAACGAACGATAAACGCAGAGTGAACGCAGTAATGAAAATGCGAGAGCCCAACCAAGGAAACGCCCATCAGCTGCGTGCCGGCATCCAGTACACCTCCCACTCCTACTCCAACTCCAACTCCTACTCTTACCATTGGACCAACTTTTTCGCTGTGGGTTAACGTAGTTGCGATGCCGATAAGCCTCGCAAGGATGCTTGTCGTCATCTCTTTTTCACTCTCCCGGCTATAACACACAATTATGCCGCACTCCCTTTTGCGTTCGCAAGCTCAAATTCGCGCTCGTTAAGTCTTTAGCATGAATAATGATAAGTTTGAAACCATGGTCAGGTTCTTTACCAAAACTCCTCATCTGGCCACAACATCTTGAACCATTTCCGGTTCATGTCCAGTTTTCTCTCTCTCTCTCTCTCTTACTCTTTTTCTCTGTATCCCCCTACAATAACTAACTGTCGCTCCGTGCCTGTTTAGCAGCCTTTTTATTATACGCTCAATATGGCGCATAAGAGGCCTTAACATTTTAACCGCCATTCTATCACAGTTTTCATTTGTTTTTCCCGTTACGTCTACATTAATTATTTATGAGCTCAACACGGCGTATAAGTGATTTTAGACATAACATTACCACTGCCCGTACATTTTACTCATATTTTAATGAATCGACTGTCAGCTGTTGCAAGCTCTTCAGGTTATTTCAACATTTCTTTTATGACTGCCAAATAAAGCAACTTTTTTAATACAAAATGAGGTATTCACGTTTACCTTCCTTTTTTTTATTAATCTCTTTACCTTTCAGGAATTTATTATAATTCTCCTTGCGATATATATATTTATATATATATATATTTATATAAATATAATTTCAGAAAAAGAAAATGGTAATAATTTAATAAAATAAAATTAATTTATGTATATACAATCAATTTTTTTTTTGCCTCAAAGCTTAAACTGAACGCTCGATTTATATATAAATTTGCTGTGCTGTAAGATTAAACATATATTTAAAGCAACAACAGTTATATGCAGTGTAGCGTTGCCACCTCTTTTCAGTTATCTTAAATGTCTCTACATTGAAATTGCACTGTTAAAAATCAACCTCAAACTGCTTGAGTGAATTTAACATTATTTTTAAGGTTCACTTTTAAGTAGATAAAAGGTCATAATAATTTGAAATAGCAGAGCAAGAGTAATGCATTTCTCTCTCTCATTCTCTCTCTATCTCTCTCTCACTTCAACATTTATTTTCCACAACCATTTTTAATAACTTTTTGCCAGCATTTTATGCGAGTTGTGGCAACTTCGAAAAGTAATTTTTTCTTTTATGATTTGCTGCTGCGGCAATGCCTAATTGCATTGTATATCTTAAACCAATTTTATGCTAATGCAAAAGTTGAAAAAAATAATTTTTAATTATTTTGTTTGTTTAATGGATTCCCTGTTATACAGTTGGAGGTATCTAAGCTAAACTGTCTGGTCAATCATTATATATAAAGTTTCTTAATTGCTAGCCAGAATATTATAATGCGTAACTTTATAATGCCAAATCCATGGCTGACAGCGTACAACTTCAAGCCAAGTTACTGCAGCTACAGCAACTTAGATATCTTAAAGATTGTCAACTGTGTTGACAAATTACAGCGGGGACTGCAATGCAGCCAAACGTTAAAATGGTCAAAAGCACTTCTGACAAGGCATTGCACTTAGCACTTGACCAATGTTTGACTGCTCAGACTTAGCCACAAATTCTGCGGCAGACTGCAGCTGCGTATTACAAGCAGCAGCAGTAAGTGCAACTAAGGCTTTAGTCTTTGGCTTTGGCTACTTGCACATTGCACATTTTATTTGTGGCAATGATTTTCTAATTTCAGTAGCATAGAAGTTATAAATAAGGGGATAAGTTGCGCGAAACCAATTTCCAGAGCGAGTAGTGCCAGGATGTCTGGCAAGGACAGTGCACAGAGATATCAGCTTTACTTTATGGCAAATGGATAAAAAAAAAAAGAAACAATGAAACAAAAAAAAAATAATAAAAAAGGAAAGAAATCGAAATTAATTGAAATATCACATGGATAGCTGCCTTCTGCATAGGTCACTCTCAGCACTCTCAGCTCAATCCAACTCAACTCAACTCAGCTGAGCTCGTCATGGATTTTATGATGCCAATGTGACTGCC
>JBAMBS010001683.1:0-40175 GCA_037044455.1 Zygothrica quintamaculata | reverse complement strand
GCAAAATATATTTTGTCCGATATTAAGCCTTGCTGGCGAAAAGTTAATGATTTACAAAAATATTTTACAATTATAAGTGTAATTTTTTATTAATATATTATATAATCTAAATTTAATTTATGAATGGCCGAATGCTTATAATTTATTATTTACAAAAAAAGAATCGCCAAGTGTACGCTTGTTAACATTTTTGTTCTTTTTACAAACTGTATATTTTTACATACATGAATTTATGTGTGTATGTGTGTGTATATATCATCTTTGTAAAGCTGCAGAAAATTTATCAAACATAAATAAAGTTTTAAAATGGATAGATCCAGGTAATTTATAAAGTTAAAAAAAATATAGTTTTGTAAATGAGATAACAAATCATGCTTTAATTTTATACGAAATAATTAATGACCATTATATTCTTTTATATACATTCTTTCATGCATGTGTTCAATATAAAAAAATATACATAATCAGTTTAGTTTTCTTTTTTTAAGAATTACTTATAATATTAACAGTGAATAATAATATATAGTTAGGTACATATATACATACACATATATACATACTTATAATCATTAGGTATTCACGGGCTGATTTGCTTTCACTACGCTTTGAAGGAACCGCTAGACTACGTCCAAGCTGTGCGAATCGTATTGATCTGCAGACGTTAAATTTTTGGAAGATAAACGGAACTCTAACAAGCTTGAGCAATAATAGTTATGGAATTAAAAGTGGATTGTCACCAGAAAGAGAAAGTTCAATATCAAGCACTGGTAATGGTTTACTAAGCTCTCGCCGTGCCTTGCGTAATCGGGAACGGGCACACAATTATTATCAACGTATTACGTGTAGCGATCAAGTTGGTGGAGAAGAAACAGCAACTGGACCTGGATTAACAGTAGGGATCCTAAATACTTTACACACAAATACTTCAAATATTGATCATCGAAGTATTTCTTCATCACATTTAATGCCGGCATTTGTTAAGCGTCGTTTTATAATACCAAGTGGTTGTAATAACAATGGCAATGAATTACAAAATGATAAAACAACGAATGAATTGGCTAATGATGAAGACTGCGTAAATGAGCAAGCTAATACCAATGCCTGTTCAAATGATCTGTCAAGTGGAATACTTGCCAATGTCAACTCTCAGCAAGGTTCACCTATACGCAGGTCCCTAATATCAATAGAACGTATTACTGAAACAAATACATTATCGTCGCAGGAAAACAATGAACAATCTTTGGAGCTGTCACCCACTACATTCCTTTCGGGACGACCTGGTGGAAGCGTTAATATTCAAGAAAGACGTATAGGAAGTGGCAGACTTTTGCCACGTAATGACAGTTGGGAATACGAAAATCAGGATAATACAGACACCACCAGTATTATACTTGAAAAAGATAGAAATCATAATGGAACTATTACGCATCAGCATCGCCAACGTACACTTATTGGAAGGAATAGCGAAAGATCTACCAACAACAATAATGTAGGAGATCGTGATCGTCGACGTGAAATCCCTGATAGTCGAGAACAAAATGATGGAAAGATGAAAAATATGCAGGGTGGACGACGTACACATTCAAATACCAACAAAGATAGATTTCATTTTAATGATTCAGTAAATCATCAAAATCGTAGTAAACGCATGAACTTATATCATATTCAGGACACCCGACAAGAACCCGAATGGTTTAGTGGGGGTCCTACATCTCAGCATGAAACTATTGATTTACATGGATTTGAAGATATGGAGGATGAAAATCACTCTGTTAGCTCTAAGGTAACCAAACACGAAGATCACAATACGAATAAGAGTAATAAATTGGAACTAACTGCACAATCCAGAAGCAGTAGCATTGGTAGCCCAAGTAACCAATATAATAGTAACAAAAAGCTTAATAATGAAATTGTTGCAACCGCTAAACACAACACAAAAAATAGTGTTGATGATACGAATACAAATTCAAAGAATGAAGTTGATTTTAATTTTGATGTGTTCTTAAACATGGACCACACACTTATGGTAAGTAAATTAAGTTACTATATCATTATAATTTTAATTAAAGACTTATATACCAGGGAAACGATGAGATCCAAGGTGAAGTACCAACATCGCGTTTTAGCCGTTGGTTTGCACCAAAAGATCAAACAAATAATAACAACTCTTGCAACTCACTGGATAAACACGGTATAAAAAAATTTCAGATATTAGAAATATTATCAAAAATGCTAATGTACTTACAATATAAATGTATCTAGAAATGCGTAGCGTCAAAGATTTGGAAGCGCAAATGGCCAAAGTAGATTTGCGTGCTGAATATTCCATAAAACAGCCAAATACAAATTCATTTCAAACTCTTCACCATGCTGAGCAGTTGGATAAAAGTCTTACCAGAGATACCGAAGCTTTTAAAAGACTTTTACAACAGTTGGGCTCTCAATACAACTTACAACCAACGAAACCAAGCTGTGAAACAGAAGAAATAGGAACTTCAATTAGTGATCAGCCGGCACAATATACAAATCTAACAGCTGTAGACAACGAACATCGGCCTATTGTACTTGAACAGCGCCAATCACACCAAAATGACCATATGCTCAGATTTGCAGAGGTTCACATTAAGGAAGACGATATACGAACATATCAACAACAACACCAGCAACAACTTGCTAAGAAAAATGATGCTTTTTGTAATAGAAACTATGAAGGATTACCACCTCATCTTCCAACACCCCCGACCACAATGGCACCTTTTGTTCAGGATCCAAATATGCCTGGGATATTACCTTTGCACGCACATAAACGTATTGCGATTCAACATTTACTTCAAAGTAAGCTCACTGTTAAGAACCCCAACGTGTAATTGATTCTAATTTATTTGGTTTTTTTTTTTAATTTTAAGGCATTGTTTGTGGAGAAGTTCCTTTTGAATTTTTAGAAAAGGAAATAAATAATCCCAATACACCAGCGCAATCGAGAGAAATAATTGGCGCTGTGCTCTATGAACTATCGAGTTCTGGATGTGTACAACAAAATATGATTCATAATACTGAAAATAATAATCCTTTGGCCATTAATAAAAATGTGGCTTCCAATGTTATGCTTGGTGGTACTGAAGGTAAGAAACGCACCCTACACTTAAATTATAAAATAATATTTTTTAATTCTTTGTTAGATGCGTTTATCCAAAAAGCTGCAAGCCAACACTTAACACATAGTAATTCACCAACTCCTTTAGCTTTTACACCAACATCGGTTTTAAGGAAAATGACAGCAGATAAGGATGTAGTATCCCAAATCCAAAACACCCAAAATCAACAAAATTCAACGAACCACACAAACGCGATTATTTACCCTAATCAACAACAACTACTTCAATTTCAACAATTATCGACACAACATCAAACAAAACTAGTGGCAAATGTACATAATATGATAAATGATAATTCCGCTATACCACCAATAAATTTGCAGTCCAGAATGATACTGGGTGGAAATTATGGCATGCAACAACACCAATTAAATGCTAATAACCCTCAAATGTCTCCAAAATTACTGCCACACATATCTCAATCTCGTAACCACCAGATGAAATGGCCAGCAGCAAATATGCAAGGTCTACATGGAGCTAAAACTTTTGGTAATATTCTATATTCGTACATTTTTTCAAATTCTAAAGCCTATTATTTCAGGTCGTCCAATTTTAAAAGGAACTTTAAATTCCCAACAACTTCCTCCACAAAGCTTTGCCTCAGGAAACGAATTACAACAAATTCATCAGCAAAAGACTAAGTCATTGGATGTCATGAATAGTGGTGATAATATTCATGTTTTAAGTGCACCGACAATTCCAAATATCCAGTATATTGATGGAATCCCCCACTATCATCTTAATTTGCAACCGACGCAGCAGCAACAACAACAACGAATACCTCCTAGACATCGACTCATACAAGGCGGAGACATGCACAGTAAAGGTATTGTAAAAATAAAGCTAAAAACTTCTTTGCGACAGGTAAAATAATCAAATGATTTATTAATCAAAAATTTTTTTTTCGTGTAGTGGCATCTGACTGTTCCGATTCTATTAAAGGTCAGAACCTCGGATCGATCAACTACCACAGAAATGATCGTCTCTCCCCGACGACAAACCAATTAGCGCAATGGTTTTCTCCAGAATTGCTAGCTAGGGCATCAGAAGGAAAACTGCCACTTTTAAATAGTAATCAAGCTCTTAGCTTGGAAGAGTTTGAGCGCAGCATGCAACATTCCTCAGCCACAGTACTCAATTGAGGTCTAATCATCGAAACTGTTTTATATGGCATTTAGATTGAACCTGAAATCAAATTAGTATCAAATGCATTCAATCCGGTTGAATGCTTAACACAGTTTCCGTTTTCTTTTTTTCTTCTTTTTAAGTTAGTTTTAAAAGTATTTTGTGTTTATTTGTGCATTAGATGCAGATATATAGAAGTTGTGTTTTGTGTTTTAACATAAACACAATAGTAATAATAATCGTAAATGTTTCTATTGTATTATAAAAAAAATGTGCAGAAAACAAATTAAAATTACTAATCGAAGAAAAATCATAATTACTCTGTACATATCAAAAAAAAAGCGACTAAATATAAAAATCTCAACCCATTACATATTTAACTCAATTATTTTTAAAACTGGAATGCGGAATTAAGAACTTGTACTGGTTACTAGTTACTTAAGCAAGTAACTTTTTAATTAAAAGTTGTAAATTTACATTTTCGTTGGCTGTACAGTTATTTCTTATTTATCAATATATTAAATTAGCTTATGTAAATTAAAACAAAATATTTTTTAAATTACTAGGCAGTGACAGTATAATTTATTGGTCTTTTTCAAATTATTATTTATATTAAAAGTTCCTTCGTATTGTATGGAAGTGTTCGGTAAGGCTCGAATTTTTACTAAGTTCAATTGATTAATTACCTTAAATTAAAGTGCAACTACAGCTATGTTAGAAAAAATGTTCAAGTCAGTTCATCTAAACGTCAAATTGCAAACTTTTCACTCATTCAATACCAATTAATAATAATATTCTTCATAAGAGATTGAAGTAAGAAACTACGAAATGACTAGCCTATAGTAATATATATACAAACCCTTACATAAGATTCTTGTAGACAATATCTAAGATATGTTTAATATAAAAAAAATAAACTAATTTGGTAAGGGAATTCCCATTACGGTATTTATTGATTACTTTTCATTCTTAAATTGTAATTATTAATTATTAAAATAAATTTGGTTCAAATAATAAGTGAAACATTTCTTCAGAGAAATAAATAATACATTAATTATAATCTAAAAAGGAAATAATCATTCACATTATTATTAATTAAACATTGACTTCTTTAAATTGTATATTTATTAGTTCATTAAAGTGCAATTTCTTTATTAAGTTTCCATTAAGTTTGCAGGTGGGATTACCAACAATAAATCATATTAGATTTTTTTTATATCTATGAGCTCCGATATGTACATACTACTAATCTTTAACATTTTATAAGCATTTATTTTATACATTTTTTATATTTTTTATGTCTGAGCTAAGTAAATGGTCTAACTTTTGCTTAGATTATCTCACTTATATGTTATTATATAAAAAAAATTTTTTTTTTATGTTTCCAAAATTATATTCACCAGTATATGTTTTTAATTATAGTTGCCCGAAACGGGATAACATAATAACATATATGTGCTAAGACACGATCTAGCATCTGTAACAGTAACAGATTTGTTAAACACACCTTACAAAGCGTGCCAAAATGTGTTAAACAGAAGTACAGATAACAAATGGCAATTTACAGAAGTATTATGTAAATACAAAATGACTTATTGCGTATAAAGTTAAAACACGCATATATTAATCTTATAAATAAAATTTATTGAACTAAATAAAACTTGTATTTGAGAGGGACAACGAAATTCTTATTTTTAGCCCCTTTGCCTTTTTGTAAAAAAGAAGCAAAGCGGAGCTATTGAAAATGTGCAAAATCGAAAAGTATGTAACACATAGAAAAATCATCGGAGACCGCATAAAGTACATATATTTTGAATCAGGACGACAAGACGAGTTGATCTAGCCCTGTTCGTCTGTCTGTCCGTATGAACGCCTGTTTCTAAGAAACTATAAGAGCTAGAGTAACCAAATCTAGATTCGTTATGTTCTTACGCTATACGAGTTTTTTTTAGGTTTCGAAATTTCTTCCCCTGACCCCCACAGTTTGAAAAAATCGATTATAAGGTACAATTTTTAACAAATCAAAATTTTTTGCACACATATTAACTAGACTATTCCTAATCTACGTTATGAATTTTGTTAAGATTGGACAAAAAACACGGAAGTTATAGAACATTAGGTACCGCGCTATACTTGTTAAGTAGTAGGTTTTATTAAAATCTTCTGACGTAACAATATAATAATACAAGTAAGAAGTCTGTAGTCGAGTGTACCCGACTACGAGAGCCCCTTTGCCTATAGCTATACGCACACATACTCATACATACACACATCTTTGCACGTACTTAGCCATTGCGCGAGTCTTTTAGCCCCCTCGTTCTATAGCGCGATGCTTAATGTTGTATAACTTCCGTGTCTTCTGTTCAATCTTAACGAAATTCACAGGAATAATCTAATTAAAGAAATTTGAATGGTTGTAAATTGTGCTTAATAATCGTTCTTTTCGTGTTGCGGGGGTCAAGAAAAGAAATTGAAAAATCTAAAGCAAACTCGTATAACGTACGAAAATAACGATTCTAGGTTTAAAATTTGGTTGGGTAGCTCCTTATAGTCTCTGAGAAACAGGCGTTCATACAGACGGACATTTTACACACCTTTCAATTTTGCACATTTCCATTAGCTCCCTTTTGGCTTTTGTTAAAGAGCAAGGGGACTAAAAAATTAGTATTACTAAGAGACTGTAAAACAACATAAAACAAAATTTATTTTTAACACACCTAGCTGTATTCCTTAAGTAGCTTCAATATTGCATAAAATGTGATCTTTCGCTACTATGACTAGAACAACGTTTTTATCTTTTTTGTAAGCAATAGAGGTTTAAATTATCTTAATCTCATATTTATAAATTATATATACTTATGCTTATTTACTAGCTGTAAGGCTTAATTGGACAGCTGTCAGATCAGCTTTAACGCATTAACCTTAAGCCAATGATAAATGATTTGCAACTTTAAATTTAATCAGTATCAATATTCTAGTGACTATATATCTATAGTTATACGCTCTTGACTTATTCTTTAAGCATTGGAGCTAAAAGTAATTATCATTATTCAAAATAGCGATGTATTCATCAAAACGGTTAGATAAATAAAATATCTGTATCTTAATCTTCAATGCATATGGGAGAGATTGGAGGGTCAATAATGTTCATACCGCAATCGCATTTAACAGTTGTTTGTTGCGCACCATTATAACAATCTTCCTTTTTATGGATGACAGCCATCTGGTCTTGGTCCATGTGCTCGAAGTTTGGACTGTGTTGGCTACCATTTCGCGATGGTCTATCGGACGACGTGGCAATAGTAGCAGCAATCCCGACACCTGAAACTGGGGCATTACATCCAATTGGTGTATGGCAATAACCAGAGCTTATTGGTACACCTTGTGTTGCGCCAGCTGTTGCCGCTGATCGTCTATATACCGTACTATTCATTGTAAGTTTACGAACATTTTTATCTGGATGAAATACTAGTATATACACCTTTGGAGAGTAGAGACAAACCAAGGCTACTGAAGCACTTAAGCTAATCGATATGCATAAAGTGGTTATTTGGATCTGTGAATATACAATATGAACAGTTATTATATATACTTAGTTTTGTATTATGTTAAAATTGCACTGAAACAAGTAAAAAATCTTTAGTCAAGTGTACCCGACTACGAGAGCCCCTTTGCCTACAAACAGTCATACATAAACATACACACAGTTTTAGATGCACTTTATTCCATTGCGCGCACCTTTAGCCCCCGCGCTTAATAACGCGATACTTAATGGTGTATAACTTCCCAGTATCACAACGTTGATCAAGAATTGTATAGTTATTATGTGTGTCAAAAAAAAATTCAATCGGTTCAAAATTGTGCATAATAATCGTTAATTTTTCGAATTGCGGGGGTCAGGGGACGATATCAAAAATATCCTATAGCGTACGAAAATAACGAACATATATTTCAAATTTGGTTGCTATAGCTGTTATAGTCTCTGAGAAACACACATACTTTTAATTTTTGCACAAATCCTTTTGCTCCTTTTTAAAGACAATGGATCTATAAATATGTATTCTACGTATAGACACTATTTGCCGAATTTGGTTACACAGAGAAACATACGAACAGACGCAGACCGACAAGCTACTGATGTTAGCCAACTAAATCTTTACTTTGTCGATTCCAGAATCCTTCTTTAACTATTAAATTTAATATTTGTACTAATTAAGCTTTCTTTTCCAGTTTTCAGTTTGTGTGTATGTAACTGTATGTAGGCAAAAGGGCTCTCGTACTCGGAGCACTCGACTACAGATTTCTTACTTTTTTCAAAAGGCAAATGCGCTATTGATTGGTTGACATCACTGGATTGATCCGCTATTTTTAGCCCCTTTGCCTTTTTGTAAAAAATAAGCAAAGCGGAACTATTGGAAATGTGCAAAATCGAAAAGTATGTAACACATAGAAATAACCATCGGAGAACCCATAAAGTATATATATTCTGGACGACAAGACGAGTTCATCTAGCCCTATCCGTCTCTCTGTCTGTCCGTCTGTCCGTCTGTATGAACGCCTGTTTCTCAGAGACTATAAGAGCTACTTAACCAAATTTTAAACCTAGAATCGTTATTTTCGTACGTTATACTAGTTTGGTTTAGATTTTTCAATTTCCTTTCTTGACCCCCGCAACACGAAAAGAACGATTATTAAGCACAATTTACAACCATTCAAATTTCTTTAATTAGACTATTCATGATCTACGCTGTGAATTTCAATGAGATTGAACAATAAACACGGATGTTATAGAACATTAAATATCGCGCTATACAGCGTTGGTGTCTAAAAGGCGCATGCAATGGTTAAATTAGCAAAGGGGCTCTCGTAGTCGGCTACAGATTTCTTACTTGTTCAAGTAGTAACATTATTGCAATCACCTTACGTACATATATGTACCTTAACATTCAAATGATAACAAAGGTGAAGACATTATTCGACTCATATTATATCTTTATACATTCACCTGCAGCCGTTGTCTTATACAAATATATACTTTAAATATAAAAATAAATGTAGCTTACTTCATACGAATTTCCAGTGCCAAAGTATATGGGCACAAAGGCTAACCAAATAATGCATGTTGTGTACATGGTAAAGCCAATGAACTTTGATTCGTTGAAATTCTCTGGTATCTTACGCGTTTTTATGGCATAAATTGTACAAATTGTAATAAGTATCATGTTATACAATTGGGAGAAGAGAAAAGACATGTCCTGAATTTTGCATTTTAATATCACTTCCGTTCGATCTGGATAATAAAATCGTGTACCAGGTGGCTCCACAATCATCCAAACCATTGTGATTAACACTTGTATAGCTTTAAATGTAAATATATAATTTTATACACATACTACATATATTAGTTACCACAACATACCGATTAGAGACGTTGTTATAACCACCTGCGACTGCGGACTGATGTACTTCAGACGTTGTGCTGATTTCGAAGCGGAATGAAATATACGTGAAATGCGATTTGTTTTTGTTAGAAGAGCGCTATATATGATTGAAAACCCAACTCCGATACCGAATCTCTGTAGAACGCAGGAGCCAATTGTTGGCTTTGCTATCAAAGCAAATGTATTACAATAACAGACCAATATACCAAAAAGTAAAGTATAACTAAGCTCTCGACCGGATGCACGAACTAAAGGAGTATCATGATTTTTAGCAAACAAAATAATAACAATGATTGTCATTATAATGCCAATAACAGCGATAGCCATTGGTACAAACGCAAAGAGTGAATTTAAACGTATGTATTGTATGTTAAGCTTAAAACAGGATAGCTTGTCGGGATATGGCCAAAGACCTGCGCCACAATCCTTGCAGGTAAATTCATCGTAAACGTACTCGTACGGCTCACAGCTGTCACAGATCCAACAACAGGTGTCGCCCTATTCATATAAATATATAAATATATATATATATATATATATATATATATTTAAAGTCAATATTTATATTTATGTTACCTGTTGTTTTTTTATCATGCCAGCTTCACAGGGCAAGGAGCATGCAGATGTAGGCATGTCTTGTTCCTTATTCCATACGACAGTGTCCAAATAAAGTTCAAGACCATTAAACCATTTTCCAATTACCTTAAACAAAAGTAACAGAGTTTTCCACATTATACATACAAAAACATTTCGGAGACTTATTCTTTTGGTGCCAAAAAATAATGCATTCACGCTGAACGCAAGACAAATAACATCATCAAAAAAGTGATGGACCAATAAGCGCAATATGATCGCGTACCCAAAGCGACAGTAAATATTTCAAGTTCATTCCGAAAGACGCAAATCCAGTACCGTACCGTTTCTTCGATACTATGCAACGCACAAGCCATGCCTCTAACGGCAGCGACATCGGCTGCAAGAATACTTTCAGTTCCCGTTCCAAGTATTAAAATTGTAATATTTAGACACGGTCTTTTGAAAATTAAATTAATCAAATAAATCACTCACTTTGATCTTGACCAAAATAATCAAATATGTTACGTATTTTTAAAAGATCTGTTTAAACAATTATAAATACCTTGTACTGATATCCGGAAGAATTATCGAGATGTTGATAGTTTAAAATGTCATATCTTGCCAAACCATCTCCTTGCCGATCAAATTTAACCTCACTACCAGCCAAATCTAGTAGGTTAATTCCAATATTATTATTATTTTATATCATATATAAATATACATATATATGTTATACCTATGAATGAGACGTTTAACAAGTAATTGTTATAGAAATCCTTGCCATCATAGCTAGCCATATCAGGACATGCCTCGGATTGAGAAGTAACTGGCTTACGATACCAAACGGATTCACTATGATGATGCTGTTGCTGTCCCAGATTTTGGTCACTTTGAGTACACAAATCATTGTGCAATTTGTGGAGTCCATGAGCAAAAGCGTAGACAGCATCCACAACAAATTGTGTTTTTGATTCCTGTTCATAACTTAAAACAGAATAACAGAAGATAAACGAGTGAAAATGCGTTAGTTGGCTGTATTCCTTTTGTTATATTTGTACATACACACACTTCAGTACGTAAATCTACACCTAACGTTTTCTGATTCTAAAAATCTATATACAGTATATATCGGCTATAAGACGCACTGATTATATGCAAATATTGCTTAAATGCAAAATTATGTTATTTTATCATAAAAATATTTAGAACTAAATTTAGACTCATAAATGCAAAAAAAAAATTGATTATATATAGGAAAATATTGTTTATAAAAAAATAAAAAATAGTTATTTTGGAATCAGTTCATATAAATTTTATCGGTTTTATGCAAATTATAAGCTGTAGGGCAGCACTATTATATACAGTATATATCGGCTATAAGACGCACTGATTATATGCAAATATTGCTTAAATGCAAAATTATGTTATTTTATCATAAAAATATTTAGAACTAAATTCAGCCTCATAAATGCAAAAAAAAAAATTGATTATATATAGGAAAATATTCTTTATAAACAAATAAAAAATAGTTATTTTGGAATCAGTTCATATAAATTTTATCGGTTTTATTGAAATTATAAGCTGTAGGGCAGCACTATTAAAATTTTTGATCTTATTTTATATTTAATATTAATATTATTATAGCTGACGAACAGCATAAAATATAAATTTAAGTAAACTTCTTAACCTGTGATTTATTTTATAATAATCATTTTAACGTTTTTACATATAACTCATGATTGCTTAAAAGGAAATATCAATTATATAAGCGGTATATACTGTATAACATTTTTTAAATCTATCCATTATAGTCTATGAGAAACATGTGTTGATACAGACAACAACAACAATAGACGTGGAGCACATAACCTCATAAGCCGGATGCCTAGAAGGAGGCTAATTTAATGTTTTTTTGTTTATAATTATTATTAAGCTGCACCTTATTGGTTAGCCGGAGTGACCAATCAGGCAGAATTATTCGACTCAAAGGAAACAAAGAGGTTTTTGAGGACCTCGTATTCCTTAATAGCAATAATATTAAAAAAAAAAAGAAAAAAAAATTAAAACAGACATACAGGGTTTTAGCTTTATTTAAATAGTTGGAAATACTTCCACTAGGCTTTACATATATTTACAAAGTTACACTACCTAATTATTATTAAATTTTCAAACAAATAAGAAAAAAACTCATTGCCCACATACATAGACATACATATATATACAATTCTACACGACTTTCAGCCCCCCGCTCCCAATAAAATGATACTTAATGTTGAACAACTTCCTGAGATACAGGCGTTCATATAGACGGATGCACGAACAGACGCACAAGCGGACAGTCAGCGAACGGATCAATGTGGCTAGTCGGCCTTTTCAAGAATTATTATTATTATTATATTATTTCCACTTGTTACATACTTTTCGATTTTGTATAAATACAGGTAAAGGTAATTTAAGAAATAAATTTAGTATATTTTTTTATTAACTCTTACCCGACTCTCTCTGAAAGCCTAAAGCTATCATCACAAACAATTTTATCCTTTTCAAAATGTATTAGCATTTTGCTATCATTTGCAACTGTTCCTGAGTCATGCTCCGTACTTAAGGAGAGTACACAATTAAAGGTATCCTCCCAGAATTCAGCAAACCAGGGATTACGCTGATTGTTACGTGGTGTTAATTGCATCATATATCGATCAAAGTCTTCTATAATTTCCGATTGCAGCTCAACGGTGATGGCACCCTCAGCAATATCCTCCAAGCCCTCAAGTAGCTTTTGTTGTTTGCCCCAGCCATCACTTGCAATCCAATGAAATGGTTGGGATAAATTAGCCCTTTTTGCTGCTTGAAGTATACGACGAGCATCCTCGGCACGTGTAAAGAGCACAACTCCACGAGCACTCGGTTTTTTAAGAAGTTTACTGATAATGGAATCAAAGACCCTATCATCTGCTGCGCTTGGCACTTTCTCAGCTGCAGCAATACAGACGTGACGTTCTGTGGCCTCTTTATGAAATGCTTCAATGCCATATTCACCATAGGATCCTTCTGAATGTATTGTAGATACATACGACCAATTGAAGTTCTTAATGATATCAACTAAGGCGACACTTTGAAATGTATCTGGTGGCACCGTGCGGGCAAAAAGATCAAAGCGCGATTTATCCGAAAGCGTTTTGGCCGTTGAAGCTGGTGATATTTGCGGTATATGAAAAAGCCTTAAAAGATTAGCCACTTGCAGGGATACAGAACTATATGAACCGCCAATAACACCAAAAACCGGACCCGATGATGCATTTTTTCTTAATCGCGGAATAGATGTGTCTGTGCATTCAAAAGCTGATGTATCCAAATTACTCAAAGAGGCACGCACAAATTGCAGAGATTGATTTAAGGCATATGTATCTCTTGAGCATGTGTCTAGAATATGTACTCCTAACGTAATACCCGGTAGCAAATTTGTGTCGTTATTTACACGATCTATGGCGTATAGCATTGCTTCCAGACGTTGTACACCTCTATTATAGACCTTCGGTCCGCAGGCTGGTGCGCCCTCTCCTTTCTCGTGTACTGGAAAGAGTCCTCCCAATATAATATCTCCTGGTAAATACACAGATACTATGTCCTGTGCTTGTGTTGTAACAGAAACAGTTGTCCAACAAGTGCCTACCAATAAAAGCAAAAGAAACCACATCTTGACCGAGACACAAAGTTTTTCATAAATTTTTTTTTGCAGCTAAGCCCGCTCTACAATTTCAAGTCTTCAGTGTACACATTGTTACTGTAACTAAAACTTGTAATTAAAACAACCGATACTCTTTTGGTTTTACATTAGAGAGCTACCAAGTTCCATAATATTTTTGAGGCATCTGAAACATAAAAAGTAATTCTATTAAAATTATTAGCATATTAAATCTTAGCTAAAAGAAACTTTCTTTAATTTTTAATTCTAAACAATTTTCAATAAGCACGTAAGAAAGCTATTGGCAGGTGTACTTGACTACCAGAACCACTCTCCTCCAACGATCCATTGCGTGATACTTAGAGTTAAATAACTTCTGCGTATTTTATTCAATCTATAGGAAGTGTACAATGTAGATCAAGAATAGTCTACAAATTGTGTGTGCAAAAAGACGTATATGGCTAGATCGACTCAACTACTCGTCCTGATCAAGAATATATATATACTTTATAAGATCTCAGATGATTATTTCTACCTGTTACATACACTTGGTTTTTGCACAAATCCAATGCCTCACTTTTACCATTGTTTGAAGGCAAAGGGGGTTAAAAATGAAACTAACTTTTTTCAATAAAGTACCTTAATAATATAACAGATCTGATTACTGTTATACGAAAAGCCCTTTACCACTTTTGACACTTATACAACTGAATACACCATGTAAACTGTTCTTACGTGATTCAACCTTTCCGTGTCGCTGCACGGAAAAGTTTTTGTTGATATGCCATGAATATTTTAAAATCTAAATTTAATTTGTTTTGTATTTAAAAAGCTTTACAATTTGGGTAATAGTCTCTGAAGAATAGGCATTTATACAGACCGACAGACGAACAAGATACTGATTAGGAATATACATACTTTATAAAGACGGATATGTTCATTTCTACGGGATTTCTGTTCTTGCTAAGAACTTAAAAGTAAGTAATCTATAGTAGAGTGTACCCGACTACGTGAGTCCTTTTGCCTACAGACACAGCCATACACACAGTTCGACACGCACTTTAAGCCATTTCGGGCGCTTTTTAGTCACCCGCGGTCAATAGTGCGTTACTTAATCTTGTATAACTTCCGTGTTTTTTGTTCAATCTTAACGAGATTCACAAAATATATCACGAATGTACCAGGTATGATGTGTGCCAAAATAAATTCAATCGTTTCAAAATTGTGCTTAATAATTGTTTTTTCGAATTGCGGGGGTCAGGGGAGGAAATTCAAAAATCTAAAACAGACTCGTATAGCGTACGAAAATAACAAATCTAGATTTCAAATTTGGTTGCTGTAGCTCTTATAGTCTCTGAGAAACAGGCGTACATACGGACGGACAAACTTGCGGACGGACAGGCCGACATGGCTGTTATCCTAATCAAGAATATATATACTTTATGGGGTCTCCGATGATTATTTCTAATTGTTACATGGTTTTCGATTTTGCACAAATCCATTATTTCACTTTTGCTCTTTGTAGTCCCTTTGGCTTTTGAAAAACAACAACCAAATTTTAAACCTAATTTAATATTGTATAACTTCCGTGTTTTTTTGTTCAAGCTTACCGAGTTTCACAAAATATTTCAAAAATGGAGTAAGTAACAATTGTGCTTAATAATCGTTAATTTAATTCAAAATCTTAAGTAAAATTGTCTAGCGTACGAAAATAAGAATTCCAAGATTAGTTGCTCTACCTTTTATAGTGACTCGTTTAGTCATTCTAATCAAGAACATATTTACTTTAAAGGATAGGATTACTTTATTCAATAGCTGTCCTTTTCGTGTGTAGTGGCAAGGGCTAAAAAGATTAACTTAAAAACTTTTACAATAAAATTCAGAAATCTTACAAACAAAACTTTTTGGAATAAATTTGTATTAGCCATAATTAAATACATTTTAAATTTACTTTTTAGATATATAGCGGATATATAAAGCGATGTGCACAAAAAAATAGTAGAGCGTCAGAATCACAAGGAGTAGTTTGCTGCTGTTATACATGGTATAAGGAAAGGCTTGTCTCACTGCAGAAGAACAGCATGCCCCAAACCATGCCATACACACACATACGCGCACATACATACAGTTCTACACGCACTTTAAGCCATTTTAGCCCCCCGCGCTCCAAGGATGGTGTAAATATAATGTGCGCCAAAATAAATTGGATTGGTTGAAAAATGTGCTTAATAATCGTTTTTTTCGTATTGCGGCGGTCAGGCGAGCCACTTAAACACGTAAGAAATCTGTAATCCAGTGTACCCGCCTACGAGAGCCCCTTTGCCTACATACACAGACATACACACACTTTAAGCCATTTCGCGCGCTTTTCAGCCTCCCGCGCTTTATACCGCATTACTTAATAGTTAATTACTTCCGTGTCTTTCATTCAATCTTAACAAAATTGACAACGTAGATTAAAAATTGTGCAATTAATTTATATGTCAAAAAAAAAATTTTATCGGTTGAAATTAAAAAATCTAAACCAAACTCGTATACCGTACAAAGGTAACAAATCTAGATTTCTAATTTGGTTACTGTAGCTTTTATAACATACACACAGTTTATTCACTCATTGCTCTATATCTGCGATACTTAATGTTGTATAACTTCCGTATTTTTTATCCAATATTAACGAAATTCACAACATAGATCAAGAAAGGTCTAATTATTATATGCGACACTACAGATTTCTTACTTGTTCTAGATGAGATTTTTATAATGAAGTCATATACCTTCAGTATTTCATAAGCAAACTGGATGAAGAGTCAGTTTTAGTGGCTAAGAATTTCACTTCCATGCTTCTAAGATTTCTCCTACATACAAATATCGAGAGACCCATAAGTGAATATCACGTACTTTTATTTTATTTATTGTCGAAAATTCTAAAACCTGTGTTTCAACTGCAGGTCTAAATCTGAGCTGCTGTGGAATTGAAATAATGTTAAGAGAGAACGGCAAATTGGAGTAACTAAAAGAGAAAATAGCTTGGGGTGCTTTTGCACTCTCGCAGACACAACGAGTGTGTGCATGTACATTGAGTAACAATGGCGACCCAGATAAAGCTTTAATGCAAGAACTTTACCAGAAGTACCAAAAAGAATGGTACCACTGATGATGGCAATACGCGCAGGAGTGTAAGCAACAGCAGCAGCAGCAACAGCAAAGAGTATTCACGTTAGTTACATACAATTGCATATATATAAATATACATAAAATATACATATATATATATATATATATATATATATATATATATATAACATATATATTTACATAGAAAAAAGGATATTTCTCTGACAGAAATCGACTGAATATATTTGATGCATGCATTTGTATGTCTATTTTGTAAGTAGGTACAAAAGACTTCTACAACCCGCATAAGCGAATAATTATATGAATATGTATTATATGAATATACCTATGTCTGTACTAGTTTCTGTTAGCATTCCTGACTATAACCAAGATATTCTGAACAATCCTTACACTTTTGAATAATATTTATAACGACATATAAGAAAAACAGTTACCTATTACGAATACACACATATATATATTTATATTTATATATATATATATATATATATATTTATTTATTTGAAATTATGTGTTATATATATTTTTGGTACTCACCTTATTTTTAGCTGTAACTGCAATACTATTAAATTAAATATTCTTTGATCACATTTACGCTCTATTGTTCAGTTAAGTATTATTATTAATTATTTAAAATTTTATAAGCCGAGTGAGTAACACACACATCTGTCCATAGCATTAACTGAAGATAAACTGATTTACTCGTGATAAGCCAAAGCAGTTCTTGTACAAGCACCAGCAGCATCAGTAGCAGCAGCAAAAGCAGAGGCAACGGAATCAACACAAGAACAAACAGTATAGGGACCAATTGGAAAAGAACAACAGTAGCATGAAAAGCAGTAGCACCACCACGACTAACAACAACAACAAGAAATACCCACAGCAGCCATCTAACTGTCCATCTCTCCTTTAACGGCCTTTTTCAGAAGCACACAGAAGCAACACTGCAGTAGCAGCCGCCATGGAAAAATCAAAATTTAAACGACAGCATTTCAAATTACCATTTAAAGAAATGAATAACTAAATACACACTAGCAACAGAGCATATATAGCTGTTGCTAATAACATAAACATGTCTACTGTAAGTAGGTTCAATAGAAGCATACCCACATTCGTCCTGAAGCATTAGTCAAGAGCATTTAAGAAAGCTCATCTGAGCTTTAGCGTTTCTCTTTACAAATCTCTCTTTTTATAATTTTTTTCACACTGAAAATAGTGCAGATGCTGGCAAAATAAGTACATTTAAATACAGAATAGAAACTTTACCAATTTTTCATTTTTTGATAAAATAAATTAATTAACATAAAATGATAGTTTTTACTCTATAGTTTTATTGATAATAAATAAAATAAAATAAAACGCTTAAAATTTACTTGTTACAAAAAAAAAACAATTTTTGAAAACAAAAAATATCAATACTATTGACGGCACCTACGACTTTTAGTTAATTTACTGTTTACCTACAGATTAATAGAAGCAACATGAGTAAAAAACTCATTATTTTCGCGCAAGACTATCGATGTATCTGATTGACTTAATTTTAAATTTGACCTGCGACAGCCGTTTTACCTATCGATAAAGCTGGAGCGGGCCAACGTCATGTAAACATAATGATCATTTATGGCATCTAACTTTGTTGCTTTGTCAAATTGGACTCGTTTTAGAATTTTACTTTTGGTCCAGTTGCTCTAAAGAAAGAGAAAAGTAAGAAATGTATTGTCGAGTGTACCCGATTACTCGAATTCCTTTACGTACATACACATAGGTACACACAGTTCTACACGAACTTTACGCCATTGCGAGCTCATTTTAGTACCCTCGCGATCTTTAGCGTGTTACTTATTATGGTAGAACTTCCGTTATTTTTTTCAGCCCTGTCCGTCTGTTCGTCCGTATGAACGTCTTTTTTTTAGAGACTTTAAGAGCTATAGCAACTAAATTTGAAATCTAGATTCGTTATTTTCGTACCAGTTTATTTTAGATTTTCCATTTCCTCCTCTGACCACCGCAATTGGAAAAAACAATTATTAAGCACAATTTTCAAACGATTGAATTTATTTTTGGCACACATCATAAATAGACCATTCTTGATCCATGTTGTGAATCTGAGTAAGGTTGATCTAAAAATTCGGAAGTTATACATTATCAAAAAAGGCGATATTGGGCCCGGGGGGTATAGTAGTGCACGCAAAATAAGGGCTAGAGCAACGAAATTTGGAATCTAGATTCTTTGTGTTCTTACGCTTAAGTGCGCGCAATGGCCAAGTACGTGAAGAACTGTGTGTTCGTATGAGTATGTGTGTGTATAGCTGTATATATAGGCAAAGGGGCTCTCGTAGTCGGGTACACTCGACTACAGACTTCTTATTTGTTAGCCCGTTTGCCTTTTTGTAAAAAAAGAGCAAAGCGGAGCTATTGGAAATGTGCAAAATCCAAAAGTATGTAACACATAGAAATAATCATCGGAGACCCCATAAAGTATATATATTCTGAATCAGGACGACAAGACGAGTTCATCTAGCCCTGTCCGTCTGTCTGTCTGTCCGTCTGTCCGTCTGTCCGTCTGTATGAACGCCTGTTTCTCAGAGACTATAAGAGCTAGAGCAACCAAACTTGAAATCTAGATTCGTTATGTTCGTAGGTTATACGAGTTTGTTTTTGATTTTTGAATTTCCTCCCCTGACCCCCGCAAATCGAAAAAAACGATTATTAAGCACAATTTTCAACCGATCAAATTTATTTTTGGCACACATCATAATTAGACCATTCTTGATCGATGTTGTAAGTCTGGGTAAGATTGATCAAAAATCTCGGAAGTTATAGATCATCAAAAGTGGCGTTATGGGCCCCGGGGGGGTATAGTAGCGCGCGCAAAATAAGAGCTACAGCAACGAAATTTGGCATCTAGATTCGTTATGTTCGTACGCTATACGAGTATGTTTTTGATTTTTGAATTTCCTCCCCTGACCCCCGCAAATCGAAAAAAACGATTATTAAGCACAATTTTCAACCGATCAAATTTATTTTTGGCACACATCATAATTAGACCATTCTTGATCGATGTTGTGAATCTGGGTAAGATTGGTCAAAAATCTCGGAAGTTATAGATCATCAAAAGTGGTGTTATGGGCCCCGGGGGGGTATAGTAGCGCGCGCAAAATAAGAGCTACAGCAACAAAATTTGGAACGTAGATTTGTTATGTTTGTACGCTATACGAGTTTGTTTTTGATTTTTGAATTTCCTCCCTGACCCCCGCAAATCGAAAAAAACGATTATAAGGTACAATTTTTAGCCGATAAGATTTCTTTTTCGCACACATATTAAGTAGACCATTCTTCATCTACGTTGTGAGTTTCGTTAAAATTGAACGAAAAACACGGAAGTTATACAACAATAAGTACCGCGCTATAGAGCGTGGGGGGCTAAAAGGCGCGCGCAATGGCCAAGTACGTGCAGAACTGTGTGTATGTATGAGTATGTGTGTATGGCTGTATATGTAGGCAAAGGGGCTCTCGTAGTCGGGTACACTCGACTACAGACTTCTTACTTGTTTTTTTTTTCATATTGCGGGGATCGGAGGATAGTCAAAAATCTAATATCATACTCGTATAGAATTCCAATTTTGGTTGCTCTAGCACTTACCATATAGGAGAAACAGACAGACAGACAGTCAGCCAGTTAGACAGACAGACCGATAGAGAGACAGACAAACAAACAGACAGACAAACAAACAGACAGACAGAAAGAGAGACAGACAGAAAGAGAGACAGACAGACAGACAGAGAGACAGACAGAAAGACAGACATACAGACAGAGAGACAGACAGAAAGACAGACAGACACACATAATTACATACCGCCAGACAGACTAACAGATAGACAGACACACAGATAGACAAACCGATGGAGAGATAGACAAACAGACAGACAGACAGACAATCAGATATTCAGATATTCAGACATTCACACAGTCAGTCAGATAGTCAAACAGACAGATAGACAGACAGACAGGGATACAGAAAGACAGGCGAAAAGACAGACAAAGATAAAGTCAGACAGACAAACAAACAAACAGACAGACCGACAACGATATAGACCGACAGACAGAGAGATAGTCGGACAGAGAGACAGACAGACAGTCAGACAGTAGTACAAGCAGAAAGTCATACATTCAGAAAGTCAGACAGACAAACAGACGGACAGACAGGTAGACAGGCAAATAGACGGACAGACACACATAACGATATACCGACAGACAGACAAATATTGAGACAGACACACAGACAGACAAACAGACAGAAAGATAGACAAACCGACAGATATACAGACAATCAGTATTCCGACATTCAGTCAGTCAGACAGACAGATTAACAGACATACCGGCAGATAGAGACAAACAGACAGGCCGAAAGACAGACAACGTGACAGACAGAGAGAGAGACGGACAGTCAGACAAACATTCAGAAAGGCAGTCAGACAGAAAAACAGACAGACAAACAGACAAATAGAAAGACACTCGGACAGACAGACAGTCAATCAGACAGACAGACAGACAGACAGTCATAAAGTCCGATAGTCAGACAATCAGAAAGACAGACAGTCATACAGACAGATATACAGAGAGGCAGAAAAACATACTAACAGAGAGACAGACACTGAGATAATTAGATAGTCTGACAGTCAGATGGACAGAAAGTCAGTTTGTCAGACATTTAGAAGACATACAGACTGACAGACAGTCAGATAGTCAGATAGGCAAATAATCAGATAGTCAGATAGGCAGACAGACAGGCAAACAGACAAACAGTCAGAAAGACAGACAGACAGACAATCATTCAGACAGACAATCATTCAGACAGACAGACAGACTGTAAGACAGAGAGACACACAGACAGACAGACAGTCAGATAGTCAGACAGTCATAAAGTCAGACAGACAGCCAGACAGACAGAGAGTCAGACAGACAGACACACAGACAGACAGACAAACATACTAACAGATAGTTAGGCAGAGAGACAGACAGTCAGATAATCAGATAGTCTGATAGTCAGATAGACAGAAAGTCAGTTTATCCGACATTTAGAAGACAAACAGACAGACACACACTCAGATAGTACAGATAGGTAGATAGGCAGATAGTTTGATAGGCAGATAGTCAGACAGGCAGATAGACAGACAGACAAGACAGATAGATAGACAGAGAGACAGACAGACAGAGAGACACACAGACAGAAAGACAAACAGACAGAGAGACAGACCGACAAACATATAGTCAGATTGTCTGATAGTCCGATAGACAGACATTCAGATAGTCAGACAGACAGACAGAGAGACACACAGACAGAAAGACAAACAGACAGAGAGACAGACCGACAAACATACAGTCGGATTGTCTGATATGATCCGGTAGTACATGACAATCAGACAGTCAGACGAGACAGACAGACAGTCAGATGATCAGATGGTCTTATGAGTCAGATCGCTAGAAAGACAGGCAGACAGACAAACAAACAAACAAACAGACACACAGACAGACCAGAGCAGACTGTCGGTGCCCAGACAGGAAGAGTCAGACCAGTGCAGACAAGACAGACAAATCAGACAAACAGACAGACAGAGTCGCAACACAGACAGACGATCACCTCCAGACAGAAAGACGGACTAGCAAGACAGACAGAGCGGACAGAAATACAGACAGACAAACAGTCAGATAGTCAGAACAGTCATGAAGTCAGCCAGTCAGACAGACAGACACAGAGACACACAGGTGAACAGACAAACATACTAACAGATAGACCAGACAGTGAGACAGTCAGATAGATGGATGCAGTATTAGTCTCATGAGTCTCGATGAAGACAGAAAAGTTCCAGTTTGTCAGACATTTAGAAGTATGCACACAGAAACAGAGCAGTCATGATCGAGATAGCTGGATGGAGAGATGAGTCAGATAGTCAGACAGAGCAGACAGACAGACAAGACAGGGAGATAGACAGAGAGACAGACAGAAAGACAGACAGACGCACACGATCAGATAGTCTGACATTCTGACAGTCAGATAGACAGACAATCAGAAATTCTGATAGTCAGATAGAAGAGAAAGTCAGTTTATCAGACATTTAGAACACATGCAGACAGACAGCAAAGTCAGACAGGTCAGATGAGTCAGCATATGGCAGAATGATCAGATGATGTCAGACGGGCAGAGCAGACAGACAGACAGGCAAACAGACAAAACAGTCAAGAAAAACAGACAGACCAGAGCAGTCACTCCGACAGCCAGACCAGGCAACTGTAAGACTGACAGACAGAGTGACACACAGACAGACAGACAGTCAGATAGTCAGACAGTCATAAAATCAGAGAGACAGACAGCCAGACAGACAAAGAGTCAGACAGACAGACACACAGACAGAGAGACAGACAGTCAGATAATCAGATAGTCTGATAGTCAGATAGACAGAAAGTCAGTTTATCCGACATTTAGAAGACAAACAAAAAACGCATAAGGAATCATAAGATGGGTGGAGGCAGTCCCATGCTTGATGGATATGATCAAGCAGATATGACAACAAAACAATGATAAATGAACAATGCCTAAGACGATGAACAGACACAGAACAATGTGCGTGATCAACAAAGAAGAAGAAGAAATGCCAGCAGGCAAAATGAAAAGCCAGATCAACAGATAACAGACATGAGCAGCCAGATGGCCGACAGGCAGATGGGCCTGGGCCAGATGGAGCCGGTGGGGCAACGTGACGGAGAGGCCGAATGGGGACGGGGGCGGCGGCGGCGAAGGGTGAGACGATCACACGGATCACCTGCCTAAGACATTCCCAGATGAAAAGGACAATCCTCATTCAGCAGGCCGGACCGAGGTGATAATGAACAAACTAAACCAAGCAGTAGCAGCCCGACAGCAGACGATCAAACAGGCAACAACGACAATCCAACCTCAACAGTCCGAGAATCAGAGCAGTCACACAAACGAACATCCAGTCAAGACACTGATTCGAGCCTGAGAAGACCAACCCCAACAAGGACAGGGATTGGAGGCAGAGCAACGGCGGCGCTGGTAGAGTGGTGCCAACGTGGCAAGGCGGACGCTGAGGCCTGAGGCAGGGTGGCACGCTTCAGATCAGCAGCTCCAAGCTGAAGCAGCATCAGTACATGCTGGACCAGCGGTGGTGGGCAACATGGACAGTGGCAAGGTGAGGCGCTGTGGCAACAACAAGCAACGGAGAGCGTGGACAGAGAAAGAATGGGTTGGAGTTGTAATCGTCGTTGTGTATATGGTGGAGCATGGTGGATGGCAAGGGCCTGGACAGAACAAAGCAACAACAAGCACAGTGACAGCCAATTGAGTGTGTGTGTGTGTGTGTGTGTGGCAAGGTGGACAGTGGGCAGAACAGCCTGGTGGCTCAGTGTGTGTGTGTGTGTGTGTGTGGGTGGGGCAAGTGACAGACAAATCAGACAGACAGAAAGACAGTCAAACAGACAGACAGACAGGTAGACAGATAGACGAACAGACAGACATACATATAGACAGGCAGATAGACAGACAGATAGACAGACATATAGAAAGACAGATAGAAAGACAGTTAGACAGACAGATAGACAGACAGATAGACAGACAGATAGACAGACAGATAGATAGACAGATAGACAGACAGACAGATAGACAGATAGATAGACAGACAGATAGTCAGACAGATAGATAGACAGACAGATAGACAGACATATAGAAAGACAAATAGAAAGACAGTTAGACAGACAGACAGAAAGACAGACAGATAGACAGACTGATAGATAGACAGATAGGCAGACAGATAGACAGACAGATAGACAGACTGATAGTCAGACAGATAGACAGACAGATAGATAGACAGATAGACAGACAGATATACAGACAGATAGACAGACAGATAGACAGACAGACAGATAAGACAGACAGATAGACAGATGGATCAGACAGACAGATGGACAGACGGATGGACCTGACAGACTGATCAGACAGACACATAGACAAACCATGGAGACAAACAAATAGACAGACAGACAGACACACAGACAGGTGAGACAGGAATTACAATCATACATTGGAGACAGACAGACACACACACAGGCGCAGACAGGAATACAATACATACATCGAGACAGACAGAGAAAAGGACAGACACAGAGATAGACAGACAAGTTAGACAAGAAAATAACCAGTCATCTCACCGAGACAGACCAAGAGAAATAGACAGACATCCGGACCGACTCGACCAGTTCAGACAAGACAGACAGTCTGATAGTCAGATAGACAGATAGCAGATAGTCAGACAGACAGTCAGACAGACAGTCAGACCGTCAGATAGAGAGACAGACAAACATTCAGACAGACAGAAAGACTGTAAGACAGACAGACAGACAGACAGACAGACAGACAGACAGACAGACAGACAGACAGACAGACAGACAGACAGACAGACTGACAGACAGATAGTCTGACAGTCAGATAGACAGATAGTCAGACAGAAAGTCAGACTTTCAGACAGTCAGTAAGACAGACAGACAGAGAGACAGACAGACAGACAGTCAGATAGTCTGATAGTCAGATAGGCAGATAGCAGATAGTCAGACAGACAGTCAGACCGTAAGATAGAGAGACAGACAGACACACAGAGAGACAGTCAAACAGACAGGCAGCAGATAGACGAACAAACAGACAAATAGACAAATAGACATTCAGATAGTCAGATAGACACATAGACAGAAAGTCAGATAGTCAGATAGTCAGACAGTCAGAGAGACAGACAGACAGTCAGACAGATAAACGAACAAACCGCCAGACAGAGAGACAGACAAACAGACAAACAATCACGTTTGTTCTGACATTAACAAAGCTACTTCAATCTTTTAAAATATTTTGAATAAACTTTTTAATAGTTGCGTAACTTTGGTGCTCCATAAGAGGACAAATAGACCTCTCTGTATATTATTGCCCGAACAATCTTTACCTCCTGCAATACGCTTTGTTATAATAATTATTAGCCCGTTGCCTTATTGTAAACAATTAAGAAGTCTGTAGTCGAGTGTACCCGACTACGAGAGCCCCTTTGCCTACCTATACAGCCATACACACACATAATAACACATACACACAGTTCTGCACGTACTTTAAGCCCTTTAGCCCACGCGCTCTATTGCGCGATACTTAATGTTCTGTAACTTCCGTGTTTATTTTTCAATCTTAACGAAATTCACAACGTAGATCAATAATGCTTTAAGTAATATATGTGCCAAAAAGAAATTTGCTTAGTTGACAATTGTGCTTTATAATCGGATTATTACAAATTGTGGTGGTCAGGGGAGGAAATTCGAAAATCTAAAACAAACTTGTAAAGCGTACGAATATTAAGAATCTAGATATCAAATTTGGTTGCTCTAGCTCTTATTTTGCGCGTACCACTTAAGTGGTGATATCTAGATTCTTAATGTTCGTACGCTTTACAAGTTTGTTTTAGATTTTCGAATTTCTCCCCTGACCATCCGATTATAAGGCACAATTAGCAACTATGCAAATTTCTTTTTGATCTACGTGTGATTTTCGTTAAGATTGAAAAATAAACACACAAGTGAAAGAACATTAAGTATCGCACAATAGATCGCAGGGGCTAAAAGGCTTAAAGTACGTGCAGAACTGTGTATATGTGTGTGTATGGCTGTATATGTTGGCAAAGGGGCTCTCGTAGTCGGGTACACGCGAGTACAGACTTCTTGTTTAACTTTGTTAACACTAAGCGTAAAGCATCTATTTTACCTTACTCTGTTAGTTATGAAGGCATGACAGCAAACTCTGATCAGGAGGCAGCCGATTTATTTGAGTACACATGCAGGAACCAGGAATCAGATTTCTTTCAATCACGCATTCACTTATTGGTTCCGTATAGGCTAAATACCTCAATCTGCATTTTTAATCCCGTTATCCTCGAAAGTTCGCTACTAAGTGAACTTAATATCATTAGCCCAATTTATTCTCCTGTGCCGCATGAAGTTCCTGCACGTGTACTCAAATACTGTGCTGGTTCTCTATGTTAGCCTTTATTTCAATTATTTAATTTGTCTGTTAGTTCCAGCTCATTCCCAATCATTTGGAAGGAATCATATATAATTCCTCTTCTTAATATCTGATATTAAGAACTAAAGGGGTATTTCCAAATTTTTTGCTATTCCTTAAGTGCTTGAGAAATTGATAACGTCTCAGCTTCAGCACTTTTGTAATTCGATTATATCACATGAGATGTGAAATCACGATCTACAACCACTAACTTACTTGAATTTATTTCTTCTGTTATCAAAGGATTTCAGAATAAAATGCAGACTGATGTTATTTACACGGATTTTAGTAAGGCTTTTGACTCCGTAAATCACACTATCTTATTTAATAAGTTGAGTTTGATTGGAATTCCTCAAGACCTACTTAACTGGATAGATGATTACCTTCGACTGCGAATACAACGCGTTATTTTTAAATCATCTTTATCTAAGTCCATATATGTTTTATCTAGTGTCACTCAGGGCAGTCATATAGGTCCGTTACTTTTTAATCTTTTTAGCCCCTTTGCCATAAAAAAGAGCCAAGCGAAGTATATATATTCTTAATCAGGACGACAAGACGTGTCGATCTAGCTCTGTGTATCCATTGCCCGCATTGAGTCTCATGTCAAACGGTCTTCGCTCAATTTATAAGGGAACGATTTGCATTGAGAGTGAAAAAAAAAGTGTTTTCGGGATTGCTAAATTTAAGCAAGCCATAGTATTTTTGATTTTAATAAGAAACGAACGGATGGACATACAGACAAAAGCAGAAGGATAGGTCTAAATTGACTCGGCTAATCGTACTGATAAATAATATATACTTTATAATATCAGATGATTATTTGTACTCATTAAATACTTTTCTTTTTACACAGTTCCGTCACCACCGGTTTTTCTCTGCCTTGAGCATTAATTTTTTCAGTCCCTAATAACTCTCAATTTGGGAGCACTAAAGTTTTTCATTCCCTTTGAGTGTTCAAAGACTTTTAGAAATATTAGCTCAACTGGAAATGCTCAACCAATAACCGAAATAAATAGAAAATAAAATTTATGCTCAAACTTTAAGCATGCCTGTTAGATAATATCGGAATCGAATATGAATATGGCTCAACTGTTATTTGAATGATATGCTTTATAGGCAAAGGGGCTCTTGTTTATTTTCATTTTTATACCAAATAAAGAAAAATTTTTTAATAAGCCAATACTTTGACGCATGGTTTGCCGCACCCAATTCTGTTATAACATGTTTAAAACATGCTGCCCATATCTATCTGTCACTCTGTTAATTTTAATGTATTTGTATATAAATCTGCAGGATATTTACCTAACTCACGTATTTACATAAGTCTAATGATTTTCTGAATTTTTTAATCATTACAATTTTGTTATTATTATTAATAAAACGTTTATTATTTTTATATTTTTATTTCCGTTGAATAAGTTGAAATATGCTATTTAATTTAAAGACTAAAGAAATTTTCATACTGTAATATTATATTCTATTGATTTTTAACTTAAATATGCGTATATATATATTATATTATATTATTAGACACATTTAACGCTGAGTTCATTTTTGCTATGCATTTTCTAAGATATTCTTAACAAATTTTTTTTTATATACTAGGTGATCACATTTAAACTTTTGTTTTATAAACGATTTAGTAATTATTTTTAAACCAAATTTTTTATTGAATTTGTTTTTTTTTTTCAACATTTCTCTAATAGTTTTAACAAGTTTTAACTTACATTAGTTGCGTTGAACCTTCTTTAAGTTCTATTAACCAGGATATATACGAAAAAATTTACAAGTTTAACAGCATCATATTATATTTACCTTTTTAAGGTTTTTATGTGTTTTTCTTTTGTATTCTGTTCATTTTAGAATAGGTGAACGTTACTTTACATACACCATTTACTAATATATATATATATATATATATATATATAACTGAAAATTGATACAAAGCAATTTTTTTTGTGTTTACTTTTCATGATCAGTGTTAAGTTCACAAGGTATAGTTGAAAAGGATACAGATAAGAATTACCAAGCTACAGCACACAGTTTACCCCATAAAAACGAAAGTACAGGATAAAGGCTTTTGTTTTTATCCCTAAATGAATATTTGATCTGAAGTGTGATTGACAGGTTAGCATATGTACACAGGTTACGTAGTGTACACCATAATAATATTATATAAACATTTTGTATCAACGAACATAAATTATTAGTTTAATTTTCGTTTTTACTAGTTATTTCAAAGGTACAGAGCAATATTTATTATTATTAACTAATTTGTCTATTCCAATTTGTTTTAATTGTAATATTATATGCGATTGATACGCTTGTGACCACTTTAAATAAAACTTATTTAATTGGTATACACTGATTTTAAAGCAATTTATGTAACATTAGTTTTTGACATATATATATATATATATATATATATATATATATGAACAGAAAAATAAAATTTAAGTTCTATTTGTTTAAATTAATATTAATATATATTTATATTTTCATACATATATATAATAAAAGTAATAAGTTAAGATTTGCTAAATGCTAATATATATATAGTTATATATATATATATATATATTATATATATATATTACTATTAATATTAATTTGAACAAATAGAATTAAAAAAAAACTATATATATTAATATTAATTTAAACAAATAGAATTAAAATCTTATTTATCTGTTTTTGTTTTCGTTTCGTAAGTTCATTATTTAATAAACAATTTACGAAATCATCATCACATTTCTTACAGAACATATTTGAAGTATTTACAGATCGTCATAATATTATAGTACATGTTCATACATATATATGTATACATACAGTATTATATATAGTATATATATTTTATATATACATGGATACTCCGGTGACCAGTGAGACAGATTTGGTTATGTCGGCTAGAAAAATAAAATTTAAAACACTCGGCCGTCTTTATCTGTTTTTAATGTTATTACTTGATTTTTTTTTTCATTGCATTGACGACTTCATGGATAAGAACAATAAATTCAAATGATTTGATACGCAATTATTTTAGACTATTTGTTGTACTCGGTAGATTAAGATCGGCAGTATTTGGATCGGTAGACTTTTTCATTTTATCGCAATAATCGTTAAAAATATCACGAAATCGTATCCAACATTTTTCGGGAATAGTTATAGAAGTGCGAAAATTATTCTTTACCTATTAAAATATATATAAATATACATGTATATAATAAAAAAAATATATATATATATATACATGCATATAATAAAAAATATATATATTATACATATATTACATAATACTAATATTGTTATTATTATAGTATATAACGTAAATAATATTACCTCGCTAATACGCATATAAACGCCACGATTATTCTGTCCAATATCAAAGTAAAAGTTCTTGTTGTCCACTTTCATATGACGTTCTTCCGGTAAATCGCCTTTAAATCTGAAACAATATTATTGTTTTATTAAAAATTAAATTTTCCTATACCGATAACAAATATTTGTTTTTAAATACTTTACCCGCCATCATTTGACCCAAATTCCTCTAGCAGGTCAGTCAAAGCATCGCGAAACTCTATCATGCCCTGGGCTGGTACAGCAATTTGAGATCTTGGCCCACCTCGTGTTATTGTTTGGGAAACCTAAAATATTTGTTTTTATATATAATATATAGTATATTTATTTTAACTGATTAAAACTGGATCAGTCACTATAGGACATGTATCTTAGAACTCGGTCATGTTCAATCTCGATAACATGGATATTTTTGACCCCTTTGCCTTTTGAAAAAAGAAACAAGAATTCTATTCGCACGTTTTTTAGCCCCCCGAGCTCCGTAACTCGATACTTCATGTTATATAACTGCCGTGTTTTTTGTTCAATCTTAACGAGATTCACAACGTAGATCAAAAGTGGTCTAATTATTATGTTTGCCAAAAAGAATTTTTGAATATACTCTCCTGATCACCGCAATACGAAAAAAACGATTATAAGGCACAATTTTCAACCACACAAATTTTTATTTAGCCCACATAATAATTGGATTATTCTTGATCTACGTTGAGATTTACAAAATTTAAGATTGGGTACACTCGACTGCACATTTTTTACTTGTTTGAAAAGGCAAATGGACTAAAAAGGGAGCCAATGAAAATGTGCAACATTGAAAAGAATGCAACATGTAATCATATGAAACCCAATAAATTATATTATTCTTAATCAGCTGAGTCGATCTAACCATGTCTGTTTGTCCATCCGTCCGCATGAACGCCTGTTTCTCAGACTATTAGAGCAACCAAATTTGAAATCTCCATTCGTACACTATACGAGTTTGTTTTAGATTTTTTAAATTTCCTTCCGAGACACCCGCAGAACAAAAAAGACGATTATTAAGCACAATTTTCAACCCATCGAAATTCTTTTTGGCACACATACTAATTAAAGCTTTTTTGATCTACATTATGAATTTCGTTAAGATTGAACAAAAATAACGAAAGTTATTATTTATTTCTTTTAATTTTAATAGTGTGTAATATGTGTGTAATAATTAAAACTTTTAGGTTTAATTAAAAAATGTGTACATGGGTTGGTGACATACATTGGAATAGTGATGAGTGGAAAAGTACAATTTCGAAGTTAGTTCAGTTCTACCGATTTGAAAGATAATTATGAGAGAATGCAAATTTGTCATAAAGAGTATGCGCACCATTCTACACACAGACTCTTTAGACTCTTCCCAATATATTTGCACAATTCCTTTCGGTATTTCTAAGTAAGGGACAATTAATAGCAAGTGCAAAGACCTATGCAATTTTAAAAGGCAGAAAATTAACATAAATGAGATTTACCCTCAATTTCAGCCTATACAGCATCAATACTATAGTGCGAGCTTACATTGCGTTCTGATTATTAGAGTATTAAACTGAATTTAATTCTAAGTAGAATTTTATAGCAATATTGAAGATAACAATACATACATTTACATTTATAATTTGAGGATTGGAAGCCATTGAAAATTATTGATAGCCCATGATTAAACAAGTAAGAAGTCTGTAGTCGAGTGTACCCGACTACGAGAGCCCCTTTGCCTACATATACAGCCATACACACACATACTCATACATAAACACAGTTCTGCACGTACTTAGCCATTGCGCGCACCTATTAGCCCCCCACGCTCTATAGCGCGATACTTAATGTTGTATAACTTCCGTTTTTATTGTTCAATCTTAACGAAATTCACAACGTACATGAAGAATGGTCTACTCAATATGTATTTAATCGGTTAAAAATTGTACCTTATAATCAATTTTTTCAAAATGCTCTAGCTCTTATTTTGCGCGCACTACTATACCCCACGGGGCCGAAATGCCACTTTTGATGATGTATAACTTCCGAGATTTTTGATCAATCTTACCCAGATTCACAACATAGATCAAGAATGGTCTAATTATGATGTGTGCCAAAAATAAATTTGATCGGTTGAAAATTGTGCTTTATAATCGTTTTTTTCGAATTGCGGTGGTCAGGGGAGGAAATTAAAAAATCAAAAACAAACTCGAATAACCCACGAACATAAAGAATCTAGATTTCAAGTTTGGTTGCTCTAGCTCTTATAATCTCTGAGAAACAGAGAAAACAGACGGCCAGACAGACAGACAGACAGACAGACGGACATGGCTAGATCGACTCGTCTTGTCGTCCTGATCAAGAATATATATACTTTATGGGGTCTCCGATGATTATTTCTATGTGTTACATACTTTTGGATTTTGCACAAATCCATTAGCTCCGCTTTGCTTCTTTTTTACAAAAAGGCAAAGGGGCTAAAAATATATTTAAAATATATATAAATAAATGCATTTACCCGAAGGAATCTTCCACGTGCATTCTCCTTTAAGTCCAAATAATATCTTCTGTTATCCTTTATCATCATCTCCGACTTTAGTTTACCATCCTCCGGCAAGTTATCCGTATTTGGAGGTCCTGCATTTTTACCAACTTTTCTTTAATATTAATTCCAATAATCAAAATTCATTTTAATAGTGCGTCTTACCTAGCGATGAATAATAATCACTAAATGAGGACAAATGATCACGAAATTCAGCTGCTGTGGAAAGGGCTAAATATATTTGACTTCGTCTACCATCAGCTCCGATCTAAAAATTGCCGCATTTAAAAAAGTTATCAAAGCACAATTTAATAAAAACCAACCGCTAAATAAGGATGCTGAAATTAAACTACTGTTAGAAAGATATTTAATTACAAACTTGTTTCATAAGCCTACCTATAGGAAAAAACTGTTGATAGACCAAAATCAAAATGATTTTGTAAAATATGATTAACTAAAAATAAATTTATGATGTGCATGTTATAAATAAGCTAAAACTGTTGAATCGAGTCACACCTTACAGATGCACATAGCCTAGTGTCTAAGACCAATCGAATGACGCTATGTAATGTTATTTTGATTGAGATTCTAGTAAAAATAGATCTACTGCAGCTATCGTATTGACACGAAAAGGTAGCAAGTAATAAATCAACCTTTCACATAATTGGCATAGTTGGGTTAAATAGATGCATTTTGTAGGAAAATAAGAAAGAATTTAATTTTTTTCAATTTAATTTCAACAGAAAAAATTATTTTCTGCCTTTATAACTTTACCTCAGCAACTTTAATGAAGCGCCCACGACGATTTTGCTTTACATCCAAATAAAATCGCTTTGATTGTATCTGAAGCATTTTTGTAGCTAGCTCCTGTTCCACTGCACAGCCAGCTGTAAAATAATATATATATATATATTATATATATATTATATGACTTATGAACAGTTTTATTGAGCTATTTACCTTTACCAGAAGATTCAAAATCATTTCGATTTGAATTGTTTTCCATATTATCCACATTATATTCTACAAAATAAAAGGTAAATTCGGAGTAGCATATTCAGTTGCATATTTTAATTAAATGCTTAAATAAATAATGAGAAAAAATATTTAATATATAGTATAAATATATCTCACTTGATCCTAGATTTCCGTCGTCGCCGCTCCCAAGATCAGACATAACGATACACAATCTAAAAGAAAATTGCTTTAATTTCTTTCTTTTACTCGCTTTGTAAGTATAAATCTTCAGCGCTTCAACCTACGCCGTTTCTCTATGTCCTCCCACTGATAAAAGAGTTAACGTAACGTTTTAGACTAAGCACAGCTCAGCACTTAACACCTAATTAACATGTTAAAAAAATATGAAAGATAATATCAGTGCAAAGTAAAAGTAATTTTAAATTTAATTAAAATAATTTTAATTGCCTTATTATACATTACTATTGCACATGTGTATGCGTATCTATCGACCTGTAAATGTACGATTTGAAAATATGTTGGCATATTATTATAGACTCTGTTATACCTTTATTATAATTAAACAGTTATAAATATTATAGATAAAATATTTCTTAATGCATACATTAAAGTTACATACTTAGTATATGAACTGTTTTGAAACCTTGAAGATGGCATATGCAGTTATACACATAGATACATATATGCGACATATATACATTATTATACACGTAAACATGCCATATTTTAATTTACAAACTACACAGTTTATATAAATTTATTGTTTGTAATTGCTCTTTGTTATAAACTAAAAAAGCAGTGTTTTAGTTGTTTTAGGGATTCAAGAAATACAAATACATTAACAACGTTATGGCACACAAGCCGCACATATACATACACATACGCATTACAATATTGGTTTTCCACACAATTTTAAATATTTTAAGCCAATTATCTTAATGTTTTCTGATAGAGTGGGAAAACGTTCAGCAAGTATTATAAAATCACATGTGGTAATTTTAATATATATTTAATAATAGCAAGGCTTTTTTAAATTGTACAAAAAAATAATACACACACACGTATTAACAGTTTTACGACAACGCTCTGTTCGAGATGACAAAACGCTAAAAATTTCCATTTTTATTTCGATAACAAAAAAATCGTATGTTATTCTCACTGTTTTTCAGTATATTATTCTTCTACAAAATAAAATTGTAAATTTTAATTAAAAATTAAAATTGTTTTATAAATATATTAAATATTAATTAAATTAAAATTATTCATATAATTCTAATACATGTCTGTATAATCACTAATATATCACCAAAACTATCGATAAAACAGTAGAAATGACATAGTACGCTATCTAGCAAGCGGTCAAAGCGTTTAATTGAAAAGTGTAGTAAGCTTAAACAAAAAATAGCAATTGATAAGCAAAAAAGAATTTTATGTTAGTATAAGAAATATCACATTTATTACTCTTTTAAAAGTTTAATTTGGTAGATGAAGTATAAATGGAAACATTGTTTTAAAAAAACTCTAGTTTTATTAACAAAAGCAATGTTGATAACAAAATAAAGCTTCTTCAATAAACAGGATAGCAATACGCGAACCATATATTAAGTGTATTGTGTGCTGTTCAACAACATAACATAATGTCAAAAAAAACGTTGGGAAATCTTATTACATAATTAAAGTAATAAAAAAAATAAAAAAAAAAAATTTACATAAAATATGTCAATTTTATTGTGTATATCCTATTAATTTGTATATATTTTAACATGCTGTTAGTTGTTTCAATTCAACTTAATTCCAATTGGAATGTTAATAAGCTGTTAAAAGAGAATGCTCAGTCCATACGAAAGGTCGTGCGCCGCGGATGCCTGTTGTATATTTAAAGTGCTGCGTACATAGATACATATGTACATACATACATAGTATGTATTTACATTTACGGGATTATTCTTCGGGTGTTCGGTTCGTGATTGTTGCACATAAAAATCAAATTTGGTAAAGCTACACATTACTTAAACGTTTTGTTTAAAATCTTTAAATTTAATCTTAAAGAATTTATTTCATAATTTATACAAGTGTGGGATTGTGTTTGTGAATCTGTGCTCAGTTGTATAATTAATTTTAAAGATCTGTACATTTATTATTTCATGCACATTTGCATTATTTATATATTTATTTATAAATAATAATAAAAAAAAACATGCGTATTTGCATGCGGAATAATTATGTACTATATGTTCAACTAGAAAGTAAACACGTTCAAATCGTCGCCCAAGGTGTAAGTTAGCAATGCACATGGTTATGTAGGAACATATGTATTTAAATACCGACATATACACATATTGTTTGTAATACGTCAATGTAAGTTTTATTGTACACAAAGGAACACTCACAACATATGTATATGTATATATCTATATATAGAAATATATAATAAATATATATTATTATATATAGATATGAAACATACATATGCTAACTATTTGTGTGTGAGTTGCATTGGCAACGGTCATGCTTTCATTTTAACTCAAACGTGATATGTACATTTTTTGTGTGTATGCATGGCAATTGGTTAGGTATTGGCGTTGTATATATATATTGGTATATATTATATACATATATTTGGTATTGGGATTTTATTTGTGTAGGCAATTGTATCCACATATATTGCGTAGAGCTAAATCATCAAATATTGAAAGCTCAAAACTTTTAAATTGTAACCAATAGAATATGGACGTATACAGATATCTGTTTGATTTTTGTTGAGTTTATAAATATATAATATATAATATATATACTATAAAAAAAGATACATATATTATTTATATAGTTTTTTAAAAGATTTTTTTTTATTTTACGAAAAGCTTTCTGTAGATCATCATGTTGTCATTTTAGCCCACTGAAATCAGGGCTGCCAGATCAGCCATTTAGTTTCAGCCACTTTTGGAGGCCCACAGCCACTAAAACCATTTCAGCCACTTTTGAAAATTTGGTGATGACCAAAAAAAAAAAAACGGTAAACGTCTTGTATTCTTGAGTAAATGAGAAAAAAAAAAAAAAAAAAATGGTCGACAACTTATATTTCCCACATCAGCCACTCGAGTCAAAAACTTCAGCCACTTTTCTTGCAAAAGTGGCTGAAATCACCCATTTTCCACTCAGAAAATCTGGCAGCCCTGACTGAAGTATACTAAATAAACCTAAAATTTTTTGTTTTCATTTCCAAAACATCGATAGCATTGTAATTTCGATTTCCTAAAACAATAATATATCGAAATTAGTTGCTTTTCGGCGGCAGTTTCAAGTTTCTCTATTTGTACTTATATCTTGTTTCTTTGTGTGTGTATGGGTGTATATGTAGGCAAAGGGGTTCTAATAGTCGGGTACACTCGACTACAAACTTCTTACTTGTTTTTTAGCCCCTTTGCCTTTTTGTAAAAAAGAAGCAAAGCGGAGCTAATGGATTTGTGCAAAATCCAAAAGTATGTAACACATAGAAATAATCATCGGAGACCCCTTAAAGTATATATATTCTTGATCAGGACGACAAGACGAGTCGATCTAGCCATGTCTGTCTGTCTGTCTGTCTGTCTGGCCGTCTGTATGAACGCCTGTTTCTCAGAGATTATAAGAGCTAGAGCAACCAAACCAAATCTAGATTCGTTATGTTCGTAGGTTATTCGAGCTTGTTTTTGATTTTTCAATTTCCTCCCCTGACCCCCGCAATTCGAAAAAAACGATTATTAAGCACAATTTTCAACCGATCAAATTTATTTTTGGCACACATCATAATTAGACCATTCTTGATCTATGTTGTGAATCTGGGTAAGATTGATCAAAAATCTCGGAAGTTATACATCATCAAAAGTGGCGTTTCGGACCCGGGGGGTATAGTAGTGCGCGCAAAATAAGAGCTAGAGCAACGAAATTTGGAAAGTAGATTTGTTATGTTCGTACGCTATACGAATTTGTTTTAGATTTTGGAATTTCCTTCCCTGACCCCCGCAATTTGAAAATATCGATTATAAGGTAAAATTTTTAACCGATCAAATTTCTTTTACGCACACATATTAAGTAGACCATTTTTCATATACATTGTGAATTTCGTTAAAATTTAACAATAAACACGGAAGTTAGACAACATTAAGTACCGTGATATATAGCGTGGGGGGCTAAAAGGTGCGCGCAGTGGCTAAGTATGTGCAGAACTGTGTGTATGTATGAGTATCTGTGTTTATGGCTGTATATGTTGGCAAAGGGGCTCTCGTAGTCGGGTACACACAACTACAGACCTCTTACTTGTTTTTTTTTTGCATATAAACATCTATGCTTTACATTACATAAATAGATAACATAAGGTTGCTGCTAATACATATGATTATATTAATGCAAATAAACAGTTGTTAACCAGACTATATAAGTGCACTCTCTCTTATTTTTAGATGGATTGAAGAATCTTTACATAGATCGATTATAGGTCATGCTCCAATTGAATCTATAGTTTTAATCATTTAGAAAATCTATTATAATGTATCTCCAGGTATGTTACAATGTGTGTGCAAACGTGTTCATAAATACAAGAGAATGTGTATATGCAGGGTCTCCCAAGTTATTTTCAGCAGCATTTCTGTATATTGTGTATATAGACTTTTAGCCCCCTTGCCTTTTGTAAAAAGGAACATGTAAGAAATCTGTAGTCGACTGTACCCGACTACGAGAGCCCCTTTGCCTACAAATAGTCACATATACACAAATATACACACATACACACAACATGCATTTTAACCATTGCGCGCTCTATAGCATGATTTTCTTCAATCTTAATGAGATTTACAAAGTAAGTCAAGAATGGTATATTTATTATGTGTGCATTTTCAAAAAAGGGTCAAAAAGGGAGCCAATGGAAATATGCAAATTCGAAAAGTATGCAACAAGCGAAATAATTATCTGAGACCCAATAAAGTATATATATTCTTAATCAGGTCCACTAGCTAAATCCATCTAGCCATTTCCGTCCCTCTGTATGAACGCCTCTTTCTCAAAGACTATGAGATCTAGAGCAATTAATTTTGAAATCCAGAATCGTTATTTTCGTACGCTATACGAGTTTATTTTAGTTTTTTTAAGTACATCCAGTAGAAGAACAAATTGTAAGAACAATTTCAAACACGAAAGTTATTCAATATTAAGTATCGCGTTATGGAACTCGAGGGGCTTAAAGCCCGCGCAGCAGTTTAAAAGTGTGTAGAACTGTTTGATGTGTGTATGTAAGCGAAGTCGGGTACACTCGACTACAGATTGCTTACTTGTTTGTAATATGTTTATATAGACAGGAAGAATACATGCTTGCTTGTTTTAAAGTACTTTAATATTTAAACTAGATAAAATACATGAATAATAAGTGTATACGTTATCATTTACATAACTTGTTCATAATATAGATTTGCAGTACAATATGCATGTTTCAGTTGTAAATGCATAAAGATTGTTGGTTGTATCAAATAGACTATATAGATGTGTATGTATATGTAGGTATATTTTGCCTACGGTTGTATCTAGTTGCCAGCTTCCACATTTAGTGCATATTTTAATTAGTGCATATATATGAAACAACCCACACACGTTGATGCGACTCTCGCGTAACGTAAAACGAAAGAATATTCGATGGTATGTGTGAAGAGTGAACTAATATGTAAGAAGCTAAGAAATTATGTTATAGAGATTATATATTACTTAATAACAGTATTGAAATAAGTACACTATTTATTTTGTGGTAGTTATCGGATATATGCGAAATATTTTATTTTTATCAATTGTTCTATGTAGAGGGGCAATTTGTATACCTTCATTAAAAATGTTCATAATACATATCTGTAATTAGAAACAGATTATTTAGATTATTTTAATATTACAGTTTATTGTATACTGGTAAGTCAGTGTAAAATATTTAACCCATTCCTTATCTATCCTTAACTTATGTTGAAAATATACACTACTTAAAATGACTTTTAGAACACTACTGCGTGTGTATATTATTACCCATTTGCCTTTTAAGAATAGGCAATAATAATATTAATAAGTATA
>JBAMBS010001682.1:0-48606 GCA_037044455.1 Zygothrica quintamaculata | reverse complement strand
TTCTGTTGCTGTTGGTTGTTGCTGTTGCTGCTGCTGCTGCTGTTAGTTGTTGGTTGTAGGCTGTTGGCTTTTAGTGGCTTTTGGCACTGTTTTCACTTTTGCAATTCACTTCGTTTATCAAATCTGCATAAAATGCAGTAGCTATACATTAACTGCCTGAACGTTTGGTCCAACATTCAGAATAATTAACTATTCGACTTCTATTTATATGCGAAAGAGTGTGATTTTTGCTTTCTTTTCATAAAAACTTAACTAATTTTTCACGCACGTAAACCACTACAATAGTTGTTGTTGTTGCTATTGCTGTTCGTCTTTATTAGTGATGGGCAGCAATGTGACCATATTATAAAAAACGATTCAAACAGTAGTAAATACAATTGCTGTTGTATATCGATAAGCAGAACAATAACTATCGAAGTGTCAAACGAAATTTTATAGCACTGTCACTGGGTTTATGTAGCTTTCAAACGTTAAAGCGGACGATGAATAAATATTTGCTTAATTAAAACATAAGAGAGTAAAAATATTCGACTAAAAACGTTAACTATGTGGATGTTGCAAGCAATTAAGAACTATATGTGCATTCGATCAATAAAGGTAATAAATTTCCCTCTTTCTTAATAGAAAAATAGATATAAATTGTTGAGTTTTTTCGCACACCCTTGAATTGGTTTATTGATTTTTCGTTGTACGCTTAAATTTTGTAGATAAAATGTTGCACACCGAATCATTGCCTGGTCATCAAGGCATTTATACGCCATTAAGTCAGGCTATGACAGATTCTGAATCTGACGAAGAGATTGAAATACATAACGCAACCAAGCATCGACAACGACAACTTAATTTACAGCAGCATCAACAGCAGCAGCAGAAACAGCAACAGCATCAATTGTTATTGCAACAGCAACAATTGCAAATTCAACACGAACAACAACAAGAAGAACAACGTTTTCGTAGTCGTATACCACCAAATACATTACCGTTAAAATCACCGCATACAAGAACAACAGCAACACGTATTGTTACTGGATCGCAGTTAAAAAATCAGCAACAACATCAACTTCCACATCAACTGCAAAATCAGCAGCAACAGCATCAACAACAGCAGCAGCAACAACAGCAGCAGCAACAGCAACATCATAATCCACAAATAAACGGTAACAACAATAATAACAACAGCAATAACAGCAGCAGTTACACCACCAACATGCAGAATACCTTTCGCTCCGTAATGCTAAGTGATTTGGGCAGCGGCAGTGGTGGTAATGTTGGCGTTGAGTTCTCCAATTTTAATGGGGAATATGATGTCAATGCTGATAATGTTGCCATTCTTGGAAACAACGCAGAGGATGAAAAACATATGCCCATGTCTACAAGTCGACGCTGTTGTTTTATTGCATCCCTATTACTTTGCTTCTTTGTCGTTATAAGCTTTGTGTGGTTGATACCTTGCGGCAATGCAGATGGCACTGGCGCATGTCCAGCTTTAGTAGATCGCCAGAAGACACACAATTGGCTAAATAATTACACAAAAATTGAGCTTAAGGGTGGTGTTAATGTTGTGGCTGGCCACCGTGCCTGGGAGAATAATTTGATATTCCTTTATCGTGGAGATGTATATTTTCCAGAATTTCGGCCCAATAACCATAAACGTAATGGCATCATTTCATTGATTGGCACCTCAGGAGCTGTTGCCTGGTATGATGAGACAGTAGATGAACCAGTGGCCATTGACTGTACATTGCTAGATGTGGATAGTAATGGAAAGCCTGATTGCTTAGTTATTAATGAATATGGTGAACTGGGTGCTATAAATTCAGCAAGTGGCCAATGGTTTTGGCGTTTCAACGAGCATTCTGCTCACAAGCTGGATGCCTATGACTTTCCACTTATATTGCCAGATCTTGATGGTGATGGTGTATTGGATATTTTGCACATTTCTAGTTTATCCCTTGAAGAACGTACAAAAACATTTGTACATCAGCAACAGCAACCAGGATCAGCAGCTGCGGCACAATTTGAAGCAAGAAATGTGCTGCGCCTGCTGTCGGGACGCCAGGGTAGACCTATTGGAGATGGCTTTCGGGTACACGATTGCACCCAACTATCAACGCTTCAATTAACCGCAGATGTACATAGCTCATCCTCAGCGCTTACTATAAGCTTCAATTGCTGGCGTAACAGCACAGAACAGCAACGCTCCAAGACCCTGGCTGAACTTTATGCATTAATTACAAACAAATCAATAGTGGGTCAACGTATGCCACCAGCCTCAAAGATTTCACAGCATCGTCGTCATGGTCAGTATAAGGATATGGAGAAACAGCGTAATGTTTATTCGCTAAGCGGACGGGAGTTAATTGTAGAAAATCGGGGAAAGTGTCCCGATTGCAATGTTACTCTGGTGTTAAGTGAGACTCGTGATGGACATCGGAAAGTATTGCATAATTTTACCAACAGCGGCATGTACGGCATGGCGCCGGCACAATGGCACTTTAAGAATACCAAATCAAAAATGTCTGGTTTTGTTATGAAGTTTTGGAAATGGCATGGCATAGCCATGCATCAGCCACAGACAAAGGAACAGACACAAAATCAAATGAATAATAACTATGACAAGAATAACAATTATACAGGTAACAACAGCACTAATAGCAATAGCAATGGCAACGTTTCCAATTCGACATCCAAAAATATGCACTCCATTAAAGACACCACCAAAAATAAAGAGAAAGCAAGCAGTAAAGAACAGCAGCAACAAAAAAAGCAACCCCAACAACAACGTTTCAAGCGAGATGCACCAACATCCAGTAATTCTTTAGAACATGAGTTTCCCCCCGATGGAAAGGAATTTGATGCATTTGAACATGTGATGCCCATACGGAAACGTGAAGCGTATGGCGTTCCCGCCAAAAATCAGAGCAAACCAAGCATTAGCCAGGCGTTACTCATGAAGAGCTATAAAATGCAAATGATAACAGAGACAGTTATATTGGTATTATTCATTGGTGCCGATACACGCATTGAGAACACATCACAGAGCAATATTGTTCAGTTTTGTCGCAATGATCGCAACGAAATGGTGTGTCAACCCGATTTAACCAATCAAGACAATTCAATGTTAATAGCTGATCTTGATCAGGATGGATCTCAGGAATTGGTCTCATATAAGTCCGAATTTGTACAAAGTGATGATGATCCAACAAGTGATCCGAAATTAGTTAGCTCTGTGCGTTTATTGCGCCTTCAATCCGAACTGTCAGCATTTTACGATCAGGAGCAACGTAACTAGATAAACAATCTAACAAGAATAATATAACAATAAAAATAATCATATAGAAACTGGAATTTGCATTTAAACACTGCTGAGAGTGGATAACCGTAATCAAAACCAAAACCAAAGAATGAAAGCAAACACAACACAGCACAAGAAAAAACTAAAAAAAAGCAAAACCAACACCAGTACTTAAAGTAGTTAAATTGCTAGTTGCATGTATTACGATTACTATTAACAATTACGATTGTATATTATATAAATAGAGCAAAAACCTTTTCTAGAATCCCAAAATAAACGGTATTAATATAACGGTATTAATATAGTTTTTTAACTGAAATATCCGAAAACTCATGGCCGGTACATTGTTTGTATTTTACAACAATCAAATAATTCTATGTAAATTCAAACTAATCTTAAACTCTCATCAAAAGTAAAACAAATACATTTCGTCTTGATACATATATAGTATATATATTATATATGTACAGAAATATATAATATATATATTTTATATTGCAGATATACTTAAAGCTCGATAAAAAAAAACTGCTTAAATTTCAAACGATTTTTTTTTTCCTTTTTTTGTTTAATTTTTTTATGGGTGAGTGTTTTTTTTTTTTTTTTAAATATTTGCTGCTAGAACTGGTTACCACTTTAATTATGGTAAATAACCGTATCCTATAACAATTATCCTAGATATCCAATTCATTTACATAACGTTTGTAGCTAGCTTGAAAGTTAGCCGATGTCCATTGTTCAGCAATCATTTTGAACTCAGCTTCCAGTGGCTGTAGTGTGGCTGTATTAATTACGTAATTTAGTTTCTTTAATGCACGATAATGCTGCAAAGGATTAACGATATTTAGTATTAAATTTAGATAATATCATTTCATAATCATCTTACCTCGGCCGTGGTGTTGGATATTAATTTGGCTACGTCTAAGGCTGTTTCATTGACACTGAGAGCGTTACAGCACCTATGTATAAAAGCATTTGGTGATTCAACTAGGTCCGATGAATGTAGTCGTTCTCCCAATAAAAATAAACGTGAGTGCTAAAGATATAAGGATGCAAGGATTAATATGCAAGCACTGGAAGTTTACTGCAAAGAATATGCATACCACATCATTGGTAACCTTGGGATGTTTGTTCCAAAGCGCATAGCCTTCTGGCAATTGACCAAGCTTGGCATATGTTGTTTCAAAGCAGGAATCATCGGCGGCAACGACGTAGTCTATCAGTGGTAATTGCATAACACCCAAATTCTTAAGGTTCCCAACAACGCCAGCCACCAATGGCTTGGGGAATGTTGCCAATGTGCGCAGATATGTTCTATATATCAAAAATAAGTTTTAATTGAGATAATCGATATAGAATATTATTTAAACTTACTTAAGGACTAGAGCAATGTGGGCTGCACTTGTTTTACGTTTCTCCAATGAAGGTGCAATCAGCTCCTGGCAATCAATGCCTTGGCAAAATTCTGATCCTTCGACGGTCAAAACCACGGTGTTACAGTCGTTGCTCTTGGCCAGTTTATTTAATATTTCAGTGAGCTTTTGGATAAGCTGAACCTTATAGGTATGTGGCGTTTTCGATAGTTGTGTATTAATAACCAATTGTGTTACCTTTTCCACTTTATGTAATGTAACTAGTTCTGGTTTGGATACTTTTGGCTCCCTATTATGCAATGTGCTTCGTTTTAGATCATTTGTTAGTGTTTGCGGAGCATCACCTTCTATTCTTTGGTTAGCTTTAGTTTCGGGTTTTAAAAATTTAAATGTAGGATCATTGGCTGGCAATATTTCAGTGGCATCATCTGATAGTAGAACTGGTGCCGGCTTATTATCCAATGAGAGACGACTAACAGAAGCATTGCTGGAATATGAGCTGTTTGATCGCCGTCGCATAATCATTGATTCCTCACTGGCACGCTGTTTATATACATAATCCCATGAATCCGATGGACGTGGTTTTGATGCCTTTGCAAAAACAGCATCCGCAGCGGTTGTTGTAGCACGTTTTGCACCCTTTGGTGCCACATCCTTCTTGAGTGTTGTTGGTGACACATCAACAACAGTAACTGATGCTTTCTGTAGCTATAAATATTTAACAAATTTTAAATTAAAAACAAACCCATATCTTATAGTTATAGTCTAGTGATAAATTATACTTTAGTTACCCCTCTTCCTATTGAATTTATTGCACGTTTACGCATTAGTGGCTTATTGGCCAATTCGCCACCACTAAGTTCACGTTGTTCACGTTCTACAGCATGCATCATATTAGCGGCACCTTCATCACCCATAAGACGATCAATTTCACTTATTTTTTTCTTTTTAGCTACATTATTGGCACCATTTGTAACATTTGGTGTCTGTGAGCGACGTTTATTTGCTGTTACATTTGAATCTAATTGTTTTGTTGGTGATGCAGCAGCTTTTGTTATTAATTTATGTGGTTCCTTGGGTGAGGAAATTCCAATTTTTTTTGGTATGATTTCAACGTTAACTGTTTTTGTTAATGTTATTGTTCCTGTTGGTCCTCCTGGTTTTGATCCTGATGTTGCTGTTGTTGATTCTGTCGTTAATGATGATATTGCTGTTGAGTTTTTGGATGGTCCTGATGCTGCAATTGATGTTGATGTTGTTTGTAATAAAGTTGATGTCGTTGTTGTTGTCTGTAACGGTGTTGATGCTGATAATGTTGAGCCCTTCGAGCTAGCGTACTGGGCAAATGATTTTTGTGTCTCCGGCACATCTGGATCCCAGATAACTTTCGGTTTAACAATGCGTGTACGCCTAAAACCTGCAAAACAAAAAAATAAATAGCAAAATTTCCGAATATATTTAATTATAAAAAAAAATTCATTTTGGTCAACTTGCCTATGGATTGTACATTACTATTGGACTGCACTGTTACCGGTTTTGGCTTATCGGCAACTTTTTGACTAATAGTTTTAAGCAAAACGACACTTTCAGGTAATTGTGTGGATTCACTTGGTTTTGATTTCTTAATAGGCGATTTTTTTGTACTAGGCGCTGCGGTGGTAACGGTTGCATTGCAACTGGAATGGTAAACATTATCGCTTCCGCTATCATACTCATTCCAATCATCATTAATGGAATCAATGATATCTAGGGATTGCTTTTGCTGTTGTTGCAGCTGTTGTTGCTTAACACCAACAAAATCCTTGCGACGTGACTTCTGTGCTTTAAGATCGGCCATTTGCTCAAGAGCCACAGCACGTGCCTGCTCTGGTGAAAGTTTCGTTTTGCTTAACGTTGTTGAATATTTTGCACCTGATTTGGTCGCAATTGTTGGGCTGTTTTTTGAGTTTAATGGTGATTTCGTTTCTTGAAGTTCTGGACTATTACCACTAACATTATCGCTATCGTCAATTTCCATAATTTCGTATTGTCCTTCACCTTCAATTGTAACACCTACATTGTCCAGTTCGGCGAGTGCCAGTTCAATGCTGGACTTTTTTTCGGAAGATCGTTTGCTAGTAAGCAGAGAAGCTGGCTTTTCTTTTGGAACTTCATGTTCCTGATCAGTGCCCTTTAATAGTGCTATAAGATCGACATCTTCTAAGGTGTTTTCCGTAGCTGTTTCATCCTTTGCATCGATTTTAACCGGTGGGCATAGTGTTGTTTGAGCCAATTCATCAATAATTTGCGTATCCTTGTTGCAACTTCCGTTTTCAGGTAAGCTATCCCCAGCGACATTCATTTGTTCAGATATATCCGTCTGATTACACTCTGTACTATGCTGTATGCTATGCATTTTTGCTATTTCTTGTTCCAATGAGCTCAACTCATCTAACTTTTCGTTTTTTGGCTCACTTTTCCCGGCAGTGTCGACAGGGCAAATATTCTTTTCTTCATTAATGGATTCCGATGTGCCCGCTTTTTCTGCTTCTTCTTTCACTGATACGCTGTTTATTTCTGATTTGAATGTTGCAGTTTCATTTTTTTCCTCTTCGCCGTCATTATTTTTAACAGCTACTTCAGCCATATTGTTAAACGTGATTTTATATAGGCTTTATTTGAAATAAAATCCACTCAAACTTTGAAATTTCCATTAACTATGACAGTTTTTTCATGCACTTGCTGCAGTAGCGGCCATTTTATAGTGATGCACAGTTTAACGATTAATTGAATACAATACAAATATTTCTTATCGCATTATTTGTTTTAGCCAATACTGCCAACCGATTTGTAATTAAAATAGTCTGTAGAAAGCTTAAAAATTAGCTTAAATAGGTCTTTAAAATAAACTTATTAACAAGTACACTATAATAATCAAAGTAACGAAAGCCTAGGTTAATAATTTTTACAATATAAGATAAAAATTTACATTGCAATGTAAAGAAAATAATCACGAACGAATGCATTTTTGTATCATATAAATGGATACTTATTTGTTTATTTATAATATTATGTCTAGTATAAAATATTAATAACAAACCAAAAACGAGCGTTGGCTGCTGGACACAGATATATACATAATATTTATTGAGAAATGACATTGTAATAAAATTATGTGTGAAAATTATTAAACTTTTGCTGTGAAGATCGCGGCAAATACCTAAAATGAAAGAAAATTCTTACTAATTTACAGAAAGAAAAACTAATCACTTCCAAATAATAATAACAATAATAATAATAATAATACAACAAAGTTCGGTGTAAGCTATTTCCTAATAATATTCCTTATTGAGCTTAAAAAAAACTATTGATAGTAAATCAGGGTGCAATTTTCTCTGTAAATAATTATATTATGAATAGCTAACTATTCACAAATTATTCTAAATATATATTATCATAATTATGATATTTGTTGTCAAGGTAACACTAGCAAAATAAGGGCCAATATATCGCATTGTTTGTATGCACTACCGATAGTAACTGATAATATGAACTATCGATTGGAGAACATCTCAAATATCTACCCCCTGCACCACTCCGATATAAAAAAAAAGTCTCATCTGCAGCAGGATAAACGCTGATAAGAGGGTAATTGTTTATTTCCATGCTTATTAATGAAAATCTGCTAACTAAAGAAGAAGATTTAAGCGAACGGCGGTTAAAGCAAAGCCTCTAACATAAGCGACAACCGCGTAAAGCCGTTCGGTCGTGGCGGCAACAACAACAACAACAACCCAAACCCGAACAGCAAAATACACAATTTCGCCCAAAGTGGTTGGCAGTCACAGGATGTGGGACTCGTCAATGTTTCTGAGCACATTGACGCCAAAATTTTATGTTGCGCTCACAGGCACATCAAGCTTAATCTCAGGACTAATATTAATTTTTGAATGGTGGTATTTTCGTAAATATGGCACTTCTTTTATCGGTGAGTTTTTAAGTAAATTTTTTCTTACTATATAATTGAAACTGTCAATATTTTGCAGAGCAAGTATCGATAAATCATATAAGTCCCTGGATAAATGGTAATGATGCACAAGCTGATAATGGTAGTGGAAGCAGCAGTAGCAGTGGTTCAAGTAGCAGCAGTAACGGTGTAGCTGGCGGTGGCAGTGGTGGCGGCAGTGCTGGTGCTACAGCTAGTACAAATGCAAATGGTGGTACCAATGTAAATTCGACCACCAGCACTGGAACACCCGAGTGTAAGGTTTGGCGTAATCCATTAAATCTCTTCCGCGGTGCTGAATATCAACGCTTTTTTTGGGCGACTAGCAAAGAACCGCTTACCTATTATGATATGAACCTTAGTGCACAGGATCATCAAACATTCTTCACTTGCGAGGGTGATGCACGCAAAGAAGAATATGAAATAATGCAGACAGCGTGGCGTGAACGTAATCCAATGCAGCGCATTAAATCTGCCCACAATGCACTTGAAATAAATTCTGAATGTGCGCCAGCTTATATATTGCTGGCCGAGGAAGAGGCTATGACTATACTGGAGGCTGAAAAAATACTCAAAACTGCATTAAAAGTGGCCGAAATAAATTATCGAAAATCTCAAGCGACACAGCACCAGGGTGCAGTTGCAGATGGCGTCCATAGACGTGATACAAATGTTCTAATTTATATTAAACGTCGGTTAGCTATGTGCGCTAGAAAACTAGGTAAACTAAAGGAGGCAGCTAAAATGTTTCGTGACCTTACCAAGGAGATACCTTCCATAATGAGTGTACTCAATATACACGAGAATCTCATTGAAACACTTCTTGAAATGCAAGCATATGCTGATTGCCATGCCATATTGGCCAAATATGATGATATATCTCTACCAAAATCAGCTACTATTTGTTATACAGCAGCATTATTAAAGGCGCGAGCTGTTGCTGATAAATTTTCACCGGATATTGCATCAAAACGTGGTTTAAGTCCAGCAGAAATGAGCGCTGTTGAGGCAATACATCGGGCGGTTGAATTTAATCCACATGTACCGAAATATTTATTGGAAACAAAACCGCTTATATTACCGCCGGAGCATATACTTAAACGTGGTGATTCTGAGGCATTGGCATATGCGTTCTTCCATTTAAAGCACTGGAAACAGGTTGAGGGTGCATTAAATTTATTGCATTGCACCTGGGAGGGCACATTCCGTATGCTGCCGTATCCGCTTGAACGCGGTCATCTATTTTATCCATATCCAACGTGCACAGAGTGCGCTGATCGTGAACTTCTGCCGGCCTTTCATGAGGTCTCTGTGTACCCGAAAAAGGAACTGCCCTTCTTTATATTATTTACGGCGGGTCTATGCTCATTTACTGCATTACTGGCACTGCTAACGCATCAATATCCGGAGCCAATGGGTCTATTGGCACAGACAGTACTTACCTGGATATTATATCCCATACAATTGCTCAAGGAGCGCATTGAGGCATTCTGGCCGTGCAATTTGCTCCAGCAATTGTCACGTGTTTAATTTAGCTATTTCTCAAAAGACGCCAACGCACACAATATATATGCACAACATGACACACACACACACACACACACACATACACACACACAATACATACCTACATACACACACAACAAATCTCTTTTACTTGCAGATACATCATATATAGAAACACATTCATAAAAAAACATCACAATATCGTGATAAACCGGCAAAGCATGCATAACAATAAAAACAACAACATGCAAACAAAATACATATATAGCTACATGTATATATGTATACAAATACACATTTATTTTGGATCTTTGTCTGTGTTTCATGAATTAATAAAACAAAAATCAAGTATAAACGAATTCTGGTATCAGGATACGCTCAAAAAAAATTACCTTAAAAATATATATATACATAAACAAAGTCAAACTAAGCGTACTCAATTGATGTATACATATGTAGATTAAAGCTATATCTGTGGAATATAGCTACGTTTGATTCCAGATTCAATCACTTACATAAGATTTCTATATTTTTATGTGTTTTGTATGTGTGTTTTATTTTTTGCATGGCGCTTATATATTTTTTAAGTTTTATTATTATATATATGGGTATATATATATATATATAGATAGATAGATAAAAAAAAAAATTATCTATTTAATATTTATTTATAAAAAAAGAAGAAAATTATTATTTTGTTTTTTTTTCTCCTTTTAAAGTTTACAGATCCTGTAGTGACCCTTACAGTGCTAACACTTCTTAAAGTTGGCTGGTGCATCATTTGGATTAAGGGATAGATAATATGCTTTAACATCATGAACTATATCAAATGCAAAATATAATAATTCGTTTGATGAAAATGTGCTATATTTCTCCAATATGTGATTTCCTATTTTGTATAGCACTGATTCTGAGGATACATAGAATTGTAGCACTGTATATAGTTCCGATCAAAAGTTCATCATAAACATATCAGTTAAATTTATAGTGAGTAAATCCGCTAAATTAAGTAATGCTGTCTTAAAGCTTTCAGCATTAAGAATATGTTTAAAAAGATATGATCCATATTCGGATAACTTAATAACCATATACTTAACGCAAATGCTACTGAGTTCAAGTATAGCAACAACTATGGAATATTCTGTTGTATTCAACAGAGTAGTGTTCGTTGCTTTTGGTGCAATTATCTGGGACAGGTTTTGGCTCATTCGCTTGTCTCGGCTCGGCAAATCATTTACATTCCGTATTATGTCTGTTTTGAATTTAGCAGGACCTGCTATTTGTGATTTATCCTTGATTAGTTTAACAACGATGCGTCTATTAAAATTATATAAAAATAAATACTGAGATTGGATATTATCTTATTCAGATGTTTACCGTTGTTCTTTAGATAAAATGTTCCTGGTAGATTCTGTGTTTGTGTTCCTTGAGGAGAATATCATAAAATTTGACACACTATGTGTAAAAAGAATCAACGAAGCTGATAATTGCAGAAAGTCTATGGCAGTTAGATGTTCATCGTTATTGTATTTCTAAAAAAAAAAATGTTATATTTGGAATATATGTTCTGATAGTCGTTTTACCAGTATCAAATCAAAAATTCCATTGGTAAGTCCACAACCAGACAGTGCAATGGATGATATGTTAATACTATTAACAGGTACTTGGCCAATCTGCAGATGAATTGGTTAAAAGATATTTCACACTGACCTAAAATGTTTACATACAAGGCCCACTTCACGACCCGCACCTGCAGCAACTGTCAATGCTTTGGTAGCTCCGGCTGCAGCGACTCGCACAGTTCCTGCAACTACGCCTAGCCAATGATTGCGTGCATGAGGATTGGTAATATTGATTGATTGGCCATGTCGGCTACGATCAATTAATTTACCGCCAGAACGTACTGTACTATAGCCCGCAGCAGCCAGACTCACAGCGCCAGCCAAAGTCATAAAAGGCACTGAAACACGAATTGCCAGTAAACCTGCCATGGGTACACAGGCAGCTGTAAGAGCACCAACTGCGGTAGTTGTATCCACTCTATTGAGAAATTTACGCGATGCTGTGCTCACTGGTGTTAACCATGTTTCCAATTCAACATGTCCCTCTTCATTCATATTATAAATGCCTTTGCATGGAGCCACCATTATACCAGCTGGTAGTAAATTATTAGACACATACGACGTCCAGTTCGAATAAAAACTCTTCCATTTTCGTCCACATAGATTATACAAGAGTCGGAGCTGTCATACTTCGAATCCTTACAATCATCGACGGACAACTTCACACAGCGCCTTGCACGGAATACTGGATGACATGACCAAACTTTGGAGTTCTTTGCGGCCGAATGATTTTTTTCATCGGTAGCAACTAACACATAAAAAATTGATGTCAATGACTGAAAATTCGAATATTTTCCTAAAAATCAAACATATAACATTAATAATAAAAAAAATTAATTAAATTAAGAAATAATTTTAAATTTCATATAGCTTACGTTGATTCCAGACGCTTTTAAATAAAGTCTGCCGTACTCGTTTATTCGCTGTACATTGTTTATCGAACTGCTTTTTAGTTTTTACATTTAAGTCATTGGTTGGTATAGGATCTGGTACAAGAACTCTGATCTTGTCCTGTAGTATGTAGGCCTGTTCACCTGACAAACTTAATAAAAAATTTAAATAAATTGTAACAACTTTTATATTTAGTATAATCTTCTTGGGTATTATCCACACGTTGGATGCGTGTGTTCATTAAGTAGACCAACTATGGTAGGCTATAATTAATAAAGATCTTATACCCATCTTCTTAGATTTGTTTTAGGGCTTTGCAGGTTAAACGATATTTTCAAATAGACTCAAAAAATATCGTCGCGCGCAACAGCGCATATTTAACTAGCTAGATAAAAATCCCCAAATTAAAAGTTAGACAAACTTAATAGTTAGACTATTATTTTTGTTGTGCAACAATTTAAGGGTATTTTATATACAGTATCAGTTGATTACAATAATGGTTAAACTTTAAAGCGCTTAAGTAAAAAAAGTCTGATTTTTTTGCTTCGAAGTTAAGGAATTACATTTTTTATTTAAATGTGAAGATTTTTATAAAAGTACAATATACTTACAGATCCCATATTATTTCTGAGCCATAACCAAGAAATTCGGCAAATGATTGCTGCACAAACGGTTTTACAATTAAACTTCTCTATATTGCAAGTTGCAACATACAAAATGAGGAACATTTCTGCGAAAGCCCCGAATTAAGTGTATGATCGATAACGTTCGATTACAACTATTTAACCGATAGTTTAAAGAGTCCGGCAATGGAGTTTCAAAGATTTTGCATACAAAATAATATTATATAAGAGTTGGTTATCATTTTATTAAAATTCAATTATTTTGGCAGATTAATATATAAAATCGGCGATCTTCTCACATTTTTATGTCAACCATGAGCAGGGCTGCCAACTCTGCCATTTTTCCGATAATAGAAGCGGGATAAATTCTAAAATTGCGGGCAGCGGAATCTCTGACTGTTTTAGTAATAAATATAGCGGGAAGAATATTTGATAAATTGTTGTGATTTTTGGTGCGTTTAGAAGTAATTGACCTTTTTAAATTTTTTTTTTTTTCGTCAGCGCATCAAAAAGTCTCACAGTTTGGAGAACAGGACCTTTATTTTCTAAATTAGTAAAATATATTAACTTGAAACTAACAAGTTCAGGTTGTCCAAATAAAGACATTTGCTATCGTGGAATTTGATGTAATCCAGTAATCCTCTAAGCGAAGTCGTTCTTATAAATTCATTAATCTTTAAAATATCTGCATTAAAGCACCATTAAAATGTAATAAAAAAAAGGATTAATTAATAACAAGAAAAACATTTTGGAGAAAAACTGAATCTGCCAAACTTACTTACGTTTTAACATGATAATGGCCCAAATCATTCGGCTTATAATATAAGAATGTGGGTCGGTTATCATTTGACTTATGGCTTATCACATTTTTTACAATTCCGAGATCTCAAGCCAATTGATCATTTGTGGAAAGAACTAGATAGAAGGGTTCGAAAGGTAGGATCATTGCGTTGATAAAATTTATAATTTGGCTTAATGTTGCCAAATTAAAACCAAATTTCACTAACATTTTGGAAAATGGATTTTTTAAATTGGTATTACATTCATAGAGTTTTTATTTTTTTAAATAATAACTTTTCGAATGCTTGGCTTTTTATACACCCCCAAAATAATATCGAATATTTTATTACCTTTTGCCTTTTAAATAGGAAAAAGAGGGTATAAATTTGTGCAAAACTTAAAGTATATTACGGGTAGAAATAATTATCTAATACTCCATAAAGTATATATGTTCTTCATTAGGACGACTTGTCGAGATAATCCTGCCCTGTCCATCTCTCGCCCAGTCTCAGAGACTATAACAGCTATAGATTACTTATGCTATGGGTGTTTATTTTATATTTTTAAGTTTATTAGCCGATTAAATTGTAGCCCAACTACATCTTTCGTACTTATTCTAAATACAATAGTAGGAGTAATGTTTTTGTTGTTTAACATAACATAATAAAAGTACATCATTTTTGTCATTCTGTCATATGACCAATCATGTTTCATGTTTCAAACGACTAAGCCACATTCCTCTTTAAGGTCTTTGCCACATTTCTGATTAAGATTTGTTCATAGATTTTCCACTTGATAAGAAAGTTTACCCGATTTTTTTTTATGATTACTTGCATTTTACTTTTAGTTGGTTTTCGTTTTTTGCAGCTTCCAATAAAAGTTTACTACAAACTTTCAAAAATTGGCAGTAAGTAACGTAAATGTTATAGACTTACCCACATATATCCGCGTAAAGTGCTTCAGTCCTAATTAAACATTTTTAACATTTTTTTTAGTTAAAACTTTTGCAATTTTTCTTAAATTTAAATATTTTTTAAAATTTATTTTTCAATCGCTTATATTTTATTTATAACTTTTACAAATATTCTAACAAAAAATGAGACCTTAAAACTCAAAAAAATAAATAAATAATCAATCCACTGCCTGTATATTGTCAAAAATAAGATTTGGTCACCCCACTTTATTAACGAAGCACAAATAGAAACAAAATATAAGGTATATTTTGTTAATTCCAAGAATAGCAGGCCATGCAGTGAAATAAAAAATTGAGAAATGTATAGATTTCTTCGACAGAGTTGATCTAGCCATACATGTGAATTTCGTTAAGACGAAATAAAAACCCTTCCGGGTTATAGCGCGGAGGGCTAAAAGTTGTGCAGAACAGCTTACAGTGCGAACAGAACTGTGTATGTGTTTGTACACCCGGGTAAACCCGACTACAGCTTTAATTTTTTTGTTTTAGCCTTGTTTCCACAACCAAAAAAATATATTTTTGAATTCTTAGCTTCGACCTGTTCGTGAACCATTTTTAGATGTTTTTTTTTTTTAAATCGACAAGTCGTTTAGCTATAAAAACAAGTACGGTAATATCATGTTAAAATTCGAAAAATACATAGCCAGATCGTGTTGCACAACGGATTGTTAAATGATTCATTCAAAAAAAAAAAAAGATTTGGCCTAGTAAGCAAGGCTTGACTTATTCTATACTTAAAAATCTATGTGCAACAAAAATGTGAAGATCAAATTTTATTTTATGACTCAGGATAGCGGCAATACGAATTCCTTTCTATCGATTCATTTGGTATCCAATCTTCATACAAGGGAAAACGTTCTCTTAAGGTTTCAATTTCACGCAAAATTCTGATCACATTTCCACCAACTAATTTTTTAATAGCAGCATTACCCCATACACGATCCCGTGCTAGTTCAGCTAGCAATAATGCGTAGCTCTGTGGTGCTCCAGCAAGCCCAACGTGATCGACACCAGCCACCTTTCGCACATAGTTAATAGCAAGTATTGCCTCACGAACACTTATTTGCCGTTCACCACAGCGTTCTAAATTGAGCAACACAACTCCACCGTTTTCCGGTAATAAGCTATAAAACATTTTAAAGGTAAGTTTAAACTAATGAAAAAATCAAAAAAAAAAAAAAAAAAACTTACCCGAGTACATAGTCCGGTATAGATGCTACCATCGTTCCATTACACAAAAAAAGCGGTGCAGCATTCATTATTAGAACTGGTGCTTTAGCAGTTCGTAAGGCTATTATCATAGCCGTGTCACTAAGTTGTGAGATCTCTATCAGCATTCCTAAGCGATTCATTTCGTAGAGCATAGTCTAAACCAAATCAATTACAATGTTTTATTTACCTATAGTTTGTAATTGATTTTTGATACCTACCTTTCCAAATTCGTTTATCGAATTTGTTACGTTTTCCTCAATGAGGTTTTCGCGTCTTCGTATGGCTGCTGCAGCCCATGGTGTTGTGCATTCTAGGCTAGTAACTGAAACGAATCGAGCGCCTAACAAGTAAATAGAGCGTAGAACAGCAAGGCTAGTACCCAGGGCATGACCTCCTCCGATACCCATCAACACAGCTACCTTGCCCCTTATGTGTGTTTGTTCCATCTCATCAGCAGATTCAACAATTTGCATTGTATTCATGTTGGCTGCCATTCGTTTTGCTTCGTCAATGCCTTCGAGAACCAGCTGTACTGCATCAAGGTATTGAGCACCACAATGCACAGCGATGGGCCAGAGTACAGCTCCGATATGATTCTGCCTGATATTTGCTATACCACTGTTGTTTAACTTAATATCATTAGGCAAATTCCAGGAGCCCTCAATTAGGGGAGTCTCAGTTAAAAGCCGTCTTATAAAAGACAAACGTGCTTCCAGCAGTGATGATGATCGTAACTGAAGTGCCAACGGTATACCACCAGCCATACCAATACAGACTAAAACAAGACAAACCCCCACCAGAATCTTACGCCCACGGGAACGTGGGGGACGCTCAGCGGAAGACTCGCTAGAAGAGTCTTTCTTACAATTATATGTCGGCACTCCTCCATTAGAGCACCGCAATTTTTCATTACCACCGTTGAACTTTGTCATTTCTACCGGAAGCTCAATATCTGCTATTTCTGTGAAAACAAAACATTGCTGCTTGCAGTGTGGTTGATGTTGATGCAGCGCATGCACCTCCATAAAGTCACAATTTGGCACTGAATTCATTGAGATCTAAGTATTTGCACTTTTCTTGTGTTTTCTAAATATTATCCTATTTATTTCTATTATTTACGCAGGTAAAACAACAAAATAAAACCTAAGACCTATCCAGCAAGTTTTTATTATACAATACGAATATTCCGTTATCGATTTTTTATTATTTCAGTTTAATTCTATATATGTATATATATAAATGCATGTATATGTACAATCTACACATATATTAATGTACGCTTAACTGTATTGGTGAGTGCATGTCCTGCGCAATGGAAGTTTAACTTACAGCTTTGTAATTTTCTACCAAATGTAAGCATAAAAATTTAAAAATTTTATTTTTTAAACAACTTAATTTTATAAATATATAAATATCGAAACATAAAAAAACAAAAAATATATATTTAAGAAAAGTAGGAAAAATTAAACTTAGGTTTTCATATATATTTGTTCATTTAACTTTTTGCCAGTGTTGAAAAAAATACAGTTAAAGTACCAGAAGTTACCAAATTTTAGCTTTTCCCTTGAATGCCTGCTAGTTTTTACCAACTTTGAAAAAGGGGGTAATGGATTTTTGAAAACCCAAAAGTAGGTAACAGGTAAAAATAATCATTAAAAACCCTATAAAGTATATATATTCTTGTACTTGAATGACTGAACGGATGGACTTACCTGCCTTTATACCTTTCAAAAAACATAGGGGCTAGAAAGTATGTAAATAATAACAGATTTTAAAATAATGTGTTTAATGACAATTACGGATGATCCCAATCAAATGTTAATTTACAGCAGCCAAGCACGAATTAGAATCAGGAAGCCCGAGTCGGATATATTAATATTTCTATGTAAACACAGTTATGGCTTCCTATGATTAGCGTTGTAGGGTTTAGTGTCACCTTTATTGAGTGTAGTGCAATGGAAGTAGATTAGAAGCCTGAAAGAGGCTGAAAAACAAATAGAAAAAAACGCTGATGACACACTTGCTCACAGTGGGAAGACAGTAGACATGTGTTACAAGCTTTTAAAGTGTGCGCTTCCGAAAATATATTTCATTGGAATTCACTAGGTCTAAAAACAAGGCTCACTTTTTCCTACATATATATATATTTTTTGATCAGGATGATATGACTAATATATCTAGTCAATCTGTATGAACAGCTATTATAAATTATAAAAGCTAGAGTAACCAATTTTGAAATGTGGGTTCCTAATTTTTGTTAACTAGACGAATTTATTTTACATTTTTGGATTCTCCCTTTATCAGTAAGCTACAAAAAAAAACACGAATATTAAATACAATTTTCAACCGATTATGGCACACATAATAAATGCATTATTCTTTATATTTATTTTTTCATTCAGGTTGAAAATAAGACACGAAAGCTATTCAATAACTATTCTATTATGCAGCGTGTGTGGGGTTAGTCGTGCGCAACAGCTTACAGTGCGTATAGAACTGTGTGTGTGTGTGTGTTAAAAAAGAATATAATAGACATAATTTTCATTAACTTTATAAAATTTGGAAGAGGTACGAACAATGTGAACGTGCCCACTGCATACTATATGAACGTCAGCCTTCAGTCATTCCGTTTATTAATTAAATAATTTTCAGGATTTTAAAAAAACCTTTACTTATGCTTTAGGAACTTTAAATATAAATTAATAGAAGGATCTGAGTTGATGTTAAAAATTAAAAGAAAATGTGTATCTAAACTGAATTTTAATTTGAAACATATATAAGAAAACAAATATAATTAAATTTTTTGATTCACCTATGCTAATATGACTTTTAAATCAATTGTATCGTCTTATGTCTATTCAAAACAATATTCATGAGTGTGTGTGCCGGCAGAGATTCTAGCGCGCAAAGCAACTGAATATGATTGCTTATGTAGTTTGATGCTAGCGCTAATTGAACAGCTTGTGCGAAACGTTCCATACTTTTGATATATGCACTGTCCTCTTCTGGTTTTAATCTGTTATCAGTCAGGCGAGTACAATACGTTTTCAAAGACAACACAATCTGCATAAAATCTTGAGCGTGCAGTGGTGTGGAGTCGCCACAGATCAATAGCTGTAGCGCGTGTAGAAGTGACAAATGCAACTGACTGTAAGCCTTCCGGTCTGAGACTAAAGGTGCTAATACTACCCAGCGCAACAAGCCTACCAGTGGAGTAGCAAATGGCATAGCAATAGCGCCAGCAGGTAAAATAAGAGGCTGTTGCGGTGCCTGACACAACAACGGATTTTCAGCCGTCCACTCTGTTATTGCATCTAGAAGCGCTTCTGGTGGCGGTGTCAAAACGCCTCCGCTGGCATCATTCAAATAAAGATCAGCAACAGCAACCATAAAGTTTGCGGCAAAGTGAGGTCCTACCATTGGTAGTTGTTTTAATTGTTCTGGAGTTTTACGCGAGAATGATATAAAGTCGCTTACAATGCTTTGTGCAACCTCCAGGCTTAGTGGTGTTCTGCAGCCAACTTGTTGCATCCATGTTCCTGCCGAGGAAAGTAGAGGCGCAACCGAACCTGAAACAGCAGTGCTGATAAGTCTAGATAACAGCCTTGATCGTTGGGGCGTTAAATGGCTGCCAAATAAGGAAAGAAAAATTGCATTTCGTGTTGCATCCCGGCCAGGCCTTGAAAAGTACTCAATAAGTGCTAGAATTAACTGGAATTCCTGATAAACATTCATTTGACTCGTGGCAACCGTCGGCGTCTTGCGCACATCACCATCTGTCTTGCGCTCTAAGAAAATATACTCGGAAATTATTTGTATAGCCAGGTTTTGTTTATTGCGACTTGCAATAAGTCCCTCTGCAAAATATAAAGACAGATTAGCCAAAACTCATCTGATAACGTTCTAAATGAACCAACCTAATTGGGATAGCGCCTCCACTGCACACATAGGATAATCCAGTTTACGCAGGCTTATTTTACCATCACTTATGCAAGCCATATTTCCCAAAAGCAATCTTTATCGCTTGTTTTTTACTTTTCCCCAACAGTATATTTGAATTCGCTCAGTAAAAAAATCCAAAGAAGTTAATATGCGTATAGAGTTCACCGATGCTTTAGGTGACATTATTTAGATGTTACAATTGAGTAATAATTTCAAAAGTAACAGTGACACATTCAGCCACGATTGATTAACAGAAGAAAATATATTTTGAAATGGCGTACTTAATTATTTTGTGTATAAAAAATATATTTGGATTGAACAGAACCGTTCTAATATTTTATAAAAGAAAATTTTTATGATTTAAGCCCATTAAAATAATAACGATGAAGTGAAAATCACAATATTTATATGCAAACGAAGAGTAAATTTGGTTATAATTTTCAGATTCTGGTGAAAATTTAACTCTGTTTTTAATTATTAATATGTCATTATTTTAAAAGAAATTATTCTTTAATTTTCTCTATATAATATTATGTTTTACGTTTACATTATAAAATAAATTTTGTTAAAGCGTTTAAAAGATATTTCCTACGGATAAACTGTGACACAAAAATTACTGTACTGCTCATCTCTAGTTGTTTTCTTGATTGACTGCAATGCATTTATTTATTTGCCATAAAATGCAGTTGGAGATGGATCTCAGGCCAAGTTTTATTTACATTATTAATTATTGTTACTTTAAACAGCATTATAAACACATATAACATATAACAGCCAAAAAAAATATTTATTTAGTAGAAAAACGAGTTCTGCTCAATTAAAGTTTTGAAGTTAAAGTCTTTCTCATATTTTTCGCTTCTTCTTTGTTTCAATTGAATTTTTTGCTATAATTTACTAAAATTAAACGATTTGTAATCAGTTTTTTGTAAAATGGGCCGCGGAAAACCTTTAACCGATTTTGAAAAAGGTCAAATAAAAGCCTACATTAAATCTGGCTTAAAACATTATGAAATAGCCAAGAAAATCGGTCGAAGTCAAAATGTTGTAAGCAATTTTCTTCGTAATGAAGCACACTACGGAAAACAAATGAAAGGAGGCAAACAATATGCAACAACAACATCAGAGAGGCGACTTATTCTACGAACTGCCTCAAATTCTAACCTTTCTGCAGGTAAAATTAGGGAAATATATGGGGTGAATGCTAGTGTGGCCACAGTAAAAAGAATTATTCAAAGCGCCAAACATTTAAAAAGATTTAAAATAAAAAAAAAACCGAGCCGAAGGTTCCAGCAATCAGTACGCGTTTAGTTCATAAGCTTAAATTAAAAAAAAAAAAAAACCAGCTCTTAAGGATGTTCGTAAGATAGCACGACTTCGATTTGCCCGAGAACACATGACGTGGACCAAGGACTGGAAGACGGTGGTCTTCTCCGATAAAAAGAAAGTCAACCTCGATAACTACTCTTTCCACGATATGCGAAAGGAAGAATGTTTTTAAGTCGTCATCAACGTGTGAAGTGTGGAGTAATGGTGTGGGGAGTCATATCTCATTATGGAAAATGCGAGATTCAATTTGTCACCTCAAGTTTTCAGTTTTATGGTTCTATTCCATGGACGTACCAACAAGACAATGCTCCCATCCATACCGCTCGGGTTGTAAAGCAGTGGATTAATGACCAAAATATCAAATTGCTTGAGTAGCCGCCATACTCCATTATAGTGAATATTTGGGGACTTTTGTCCAGGAGAGTATACGAAGGAGGAACACAATTTCATGATCGTGAGACCCTGGTTGAAGCAATTAAAAAAGCCTGGTCAACAATTTCACTGAATGAAATTAAACAAGTAAGAAGTCTGTAGTCGAGTGTACCCGACTACGAGATCCCCTTTGCCTACATATACAGCCATACACACACATACTCTAAATCGCGGTACTTAATGTTGTAGAAGTTCCGTGTTTTTTGTTCAATCTTAAATTCACAACGTAGATGAAGAATGGTCTACTTAATATGTGTGCGAAAAAGAAATTTGATCGGTTAAAAATTGTACCTTATAATCGATTTTTTCAAATTGCGGTGGTCAGGGGAGGAAATTTGAATATCTAAAACAAACTTGTATAGCGTACAAACATAACAAATCTACGTTCCAAATTTCGTTGCTCTAGCTCTTATTTTACGTGCACTACTATACCCCCCCGGGGCCCATAACGCCACTTTTGATGATCTATAACTTCTGAGATTTTTGATCAATCTTACCCAGATTCACAACATCGATCAAGAATGGTCCAATTATGATGTGTGCGAAAAAGAAATTTAATCGGTTAAAAATTGTAACTTATAATCAATTTTTTCAAATTGCGGGGATCAGGGGAGGAAATTCGAAAATCTAAAACAAACTTGTATAGCGTACGAACATAACGAATCTAGATGTTAAGTTTGGTTGCTCTAGCTCTTATAGTCTCTGAGAAACAGGCGTTCATACAGACGGACAGGGCTAGATGAACTCGTCTTGTCGTCCTGATTCAGAATATATATACTTTATGGGGTCTCCGATGATTATTTCTATGTGTTACATACTTTTGGATTTTGCACATTTCCGATAGCTCCGCTTTGCTTCTTTTTTACAAAAAGGCAAAGGGACTAAAAATATTATGATTCCTTACCAAACCGTCTGTTTCAAATAATTAAAAACAATGGTGGGCATACCAAATATTAAATAATGCTATAACAGTGTTTTTTATTACTTAAGTAGTTAATTTTGCCTAATACATTAAAGATTTTTTTATATGTTTTTGAAAAAAAATTAAAAATTATATAAAAACAAAACCTACAACACAAAGACTTTCTTTTAACAAATAATTGATTTTTTTATACATTAAAATTTATTTCGTTTAGTTGAGCGGCACTGTAAGTATAAGTATAACTTAAAAACTTGTAAATTAGAAACATCATAACAAATGTTAAGTGGGTTATTTTAAAACTTTCAATTTATTTCTTTTTATTATTTCTTTTTTTCCTTGCCTTTGAAAGAGGAAAAATTAGGTAATGGATCTGTACAACATAATCTGATCTGACATCCCATAAAGTATTTATATTCTTACACAGCCTATAATAGCTACAGCAATAAAATTTTATAGCTTGTTTGAGATTGATTTTAAATTTCCTTCCTTGACCCCCACAATTTAAAAACCACGATTATTAAGCACAGTTTTTTTTTTTTTATATTTGTTAAGCTACACCTTAGTGGTTAGCCGGTGCGCCCAATTGGGTTTAATTTATTGATAAAAAGGACACAAAAAGGTCTTAGGACCTCGGCTTCCTTAATAATAATAATAAAAAAAAAAAAAAAGTTTTCAACCGATTAAGTTTATGTCTAATTCTATTCTACCTATTATTTCCCTATGTTTGGAATTTCATCAAGATTAAATAAAAAACTCGGGAGTATCGTGATATATAGCGCAGGGTGCTTAAAGTCGCGCTCAACAGCTCACAAAGCGTGCATGTATGTGTTTTAGTCGTTATTTTGAACGAAGCAGACAACAAGAAGACATTGGCTATCAAGACAAAAATCACGAGCAACCATTCTGTAGCAACACCCCATTAACTATATCTCGAATATCAGGTAGCCGCCATTATGCAAGCCGACAATGATCTTACTGCGCTACGCCAATAGCGTATCCATGAAGCTGCTCTAGGTAAATTGCTTCTTGAGGCAGTGCTACATTAATATATCCTTGCTAAGTTAAAAAAAATCTGTGGATTTTACGTGTATCTAGCCAATGCCCCTGTATTAGTCACGTAAAAGAAGGAGCAATAAATCCGATTTAATCCAGTCTGATGCACTTACCGTTTAAGTGCAACCTACGTTTGCAGCTACAGTTTTGGAGCTGTCGTTGAGGTATGAATGAAATACCAAGTTCATTAGTATCTTCGAACAACATTGCTTCAAATAGTTCATTGCTAAAGCATAACAGTCGTCAAAGGTGTAGGGTTCAACAAGAGGCTTACACGTAGTTTGGTAGTAATATAATGTTATAGAAATAGACCTAATACCTGATAGCGTATTTTTGAGATAACTGAAATGGTATTCATAAACTTGGCAAGCCAAAAATGGTTTCTGAGATCTATCCGCCAAAGCGTCTGCTCTCTTAGACACAGTTTGCAGTTCATTACATTTAAGCCTCTCAAAAGACCTGGTAGTCAAGTCACGAAACATATTATTTAAAATTGTCTACTTAAAAAAGCATTATTTTTAAAACAATTTACTGAAAATAAGGAAATAAACGAATGACTTCAAACTAAAAATATACAATCTTGATTAAAGCCATTAAAATGTATGTATGAGACAAATTTTTAACACATTTCCTTACATAACTAACTTTATTATATTTTAATAAAAATAATCAGCAAATGTTGAAAAAAAAATCTTTTTAAAAAAAGTAAAATTAAAAGTTATAAGTTTTTTTTCTCTTCATCAAAATTTAGTAAATATTTTAGATTTAGAAGACAATGAATTAATTAATATCTTCTTTAATTTGTTAATTATGTATTAAGAATGAATTTATTATCAACAATTTAAAGCGAGCATTAACCATATTTGTATTACTGTCAAATTAAAAATAATATAAAAGGCAGAAATAATTCGGACCACTCTAAATGTTGATAAAAATAAAAATGTAATATACATAGGCATGTCACTAATTATTATACATGTCAAAAAATTAAATTTTGTTTTTAAATGGTATTGTTTAAAAACTTTTACACAGTATCTACACATTGTTGCATTATGTGCTTGTCTCCAATTATGTGTAAAGCTGTGTCAATGCTACTCTTTTATATATAATTTATTTATTAAGTTTATTGTTAAGTCGTAAGTCATGCTGCTCATACATACATAGTGTTGTAATGGCAGTTTTGAGTTTTCGCAGTTACTACAAAAATTGTATTACAGTTTGCTGGGACACCTCTGTTAGATATAAATTGAAGTTTATTTCGAACTATTTTAGACGCATCTATTATTATGGTACCTAATGTGTCCTTTTGCAATAAAATATATATAACCCCAACATATATTTGTGTTTATTTAAATAAAAAAAATGAGTGAGTATCCGCAGCTCTTTTTGCATTAGCATCATCTCCTTCAATTATTTTGTATATAATATTTAAGGTTATTCAATTTCACATTTGACTAATCAAATCAAAGTTTTTCACATAATCCAAGTCCTTCTTAGTACAACGCATTAAACTTACAAAAACATTCGTTCTTCTGCTAAATAGTAGCTTAGGTCATATTCCACGAAGATGACGACGAACTCGATGAACAGTCATCAGTCTCTGTTGTTGCGCTGCTTCCTGCGGGTTTTGGTCCCCAAATACGAACGGTAGCATCATCGCTAGCACTGGCTAGTAAAGACGGATAGACTGGATTCCAGGACACGCAATTAACAGTTTTGGTATGACCAGCTAGCTTTGCTAAAGGTTCTTCTCGCTTTATATGCCAAATATATACAACCTTATCTTCACTGCCGCTAGCAACGAAGCTTTCGTTAACGCCACCAAAGCAAGAATGAATGGCAAAGTTACTTTGCCTTATTCCTTGAAAACGTCTCACTAGACATTTATCCTCAATATCCCAGAGATGCAGTCCCTGATTAGAGACATTTAGTAAGGCTAAACGATCAGCCGAATTGATGCTAAATGTCATAATAGGATGTGGCTCACGCAATATATCAAAGTCCGATCGTGGATTATCAAAATTATATCTGAAATTAAACTTTCAGTTTAAAGGTTAATCGGTTAAGATTATGTTTTACATAGTTACCCTCTAATACGGTAATGATTATCGGCCGCCAGTATAGTTTTGTTATCCGCTCGAAAGGCGACACTATTAACGCGAACACCCTCCCAGGAGTCGACCAGAGTTCCATTCAAATCGCAGAGGTACAGCTGACCTTTTTGACCACCGCAGACAAAATGATTTCCATCACGACTAAAAGTTCCACAGGCCAAGCTATCTTCTAAAGTTTGTGAAAACTTAACAACAAGCTTTCCATCATCTACATTCCATATAAAAAGCTCATGGGAATCTTCGGTGCCACCAACTAAAATTAATTTTGAGTCGGGACTCCAACTAACAAAACTGACATTAAGCTGTGCCTGACCATCAAGTATACGGCGATGTTTTAGCATCAGTTTATATGGATCTAAATCCCATATGATCACAGTGGAGTCTTTGCTACCTGTGGCCAATTTAAGACCATCAGGCGAAAACTTGCAGAACCAAACCTCATCGCAGTGGTCGGTTAACACTTGTATTGTCTGCATGGGAAAACCATCAGTGGTACAACAATGGTCAGTGAGCAGCGACACTGTCTGTAGGTTCGTCTCCCACGCCATATCGTGACATGGGCAGTTTTGGCTTTGAAACTCAACCGCCTGTTGAAGCAATGTGCGCAGGCGACGCGGGGACATCATTACAGTTGGTGGCATAAATGTCTGCAAACGTTCCATAACCAGTGCACGAGAGGCGATACCCTTGCCCTCCCATTTAGCGCGCTGGTAGAGGTCGTGATTGGTCGAGCACATCATGTACGAGGATAGTTGGTGCACACGAGAAACATTGTGCTGCAGTGGAGTCAATTCGCTGCGAAGCACATGCAGAGCATCTAGTGGATTACCATCGTCTAAATGCTCCAAATATTTCTGCTCCAACAAAATAAACTTCATTTCAGTTATTGTTGATAGCTTTCCACTATCTATCAATGGCTCTAAATCCTGCAAAGTGTTGGAGTTGAAAAATTGGAAGCAAATTATTAAGTTCAATATTAAGGAATTTGGTTAATGCCCCGAACAAATCTGTTCTTTTGAAAAATATTAATCACACAAGCTATCTTATTATATTTAATGATTCTTGTCCATCAATATGGGTAAGTACACTCTAACCTTTAACAGCGACTTTTTCAAATCAAAGGTTTCCCACGAAGCGTCAACTCTAACAAGAAGCTTTAAAGGAACAATTATTGCATGAATAGAGTATCTAATATAACATTTATGCTTTGGTAGCTTGTTTGTGATTCCAAATATTTATCTTAAATTTAATATAGCTAAACTTTAAGTTTGTGAAACAATGTGATATTAGTATTACTACTTACAAAATAATGTAAACCAGATATAATATAAAGTCGGATTTACCTTGAGATCAGCATCCGCTTTGCTCCAGTCTCCAACTAATACATGTTCTCTAAATTTTGTAGCTGATGGATGCTCCAAATAGCAGTTTGATTCAGCCATGAGGGTTCTCACAGACTTTTCCAGACCAACATCGTGTAAATATTGGCCAATAAGACGAATTATCTCCTGATTTGACTTGTCCAAATGAACACCTCTATAACCACTATTGCAATCGCCATTATTTTCCCCTTCTACAGCACAGCAGTTGTTACTATCATTATTATTTATCGAAAAACCATTATGTTTTACATCATGACCGTTTGTGGCAGTAGTGGTTATACTACCGCTAGATTCTGGGGGTACCTCATTGGCGACTGCACCATCACCACTGCCACTACCACTTGCAGTACCGCCTACAGTTTCACCTCCGCCATCACGAGTTACAGCATCACCCCCTGTGAGTAACTCAACAGCAGGGTCATCCGCAGAGACAACGTCTGCTCTGGCGCTTGTAGAAGGCAACGGTGTTGTGCTCTGCATACTTCTGTCAGTGTATCTACAACTGTTATTTTTGCTACCGATTATACCGTTACTATTGTTACTATGACTTTGTGTATCCGTAATAAGTGATTTATGTTCTAACTTAGTTCTTTTATTTTGGTGGGACTCTGGCTTGTTCTCAGTGATAGTCAAGGCTAAATGATGCGCAGCTCTAGACGTAGACGCAGCACTGGTGTCTACTAAAAAAACAGAATTTGAACCTCCTGAGCGACGACCCTTTTTGCGCGGCGGCTGGTCCCCGGCTGAGGCACCAGTTGCAGCAGCCTTTTTGTTCTTTCTATCAATTTTGAGTACTTTTGAGGAACCGCACGGCAACAAGTAGCCACTATTTCCTCTATCCTCCTGGTATGGATTACTTGTTAATAATTCTGCTAATCAATATCGTTGTAAGACTCTGCGTAACAATCAGCTGAGAGGGGAATAATTAGATATGGTTTCTGGATAAAAAAAGAATAAATAATAAAAACAATTATATACACATAAAATTACATATATATTAAATATTAGTAATATTTGGTTATTATTAAGAATTTTTCTTAGCCATGTTGCTATATAATTTAACATGAAACTAATTTTTACACATACATGTATATATGTTTGTATATATATATATATGTCAAACTTCATAAAAAAATAACTTTAAATAAATATAATAGTAAAACTGCATAGTCGCCTTCCCTTAGCATTATCAACTCTTGTCTCTGTTTTTACGTTCTTTCTTTCTTTGTTATTTTTTTTTGTCTTTTTTTTTTTAATCTCAATCCAAAATTATAATTTGCTTCATACGCAAAATATAAACCCTATACAACGGAGTTATAATAAGAACTATTTTGATATATGTAATTATATATGTGTGCATACGTGCATAAATATATATATATTATTGGTGCAAGGCATAAACATATAGACACACGCATTAAATGTAATCATAACCCAAACACAATCCGGTTTTAGCAGAAACTCAAGTTGAAAGTTGCTAGATGCAAAGAAAGTGTGCGAGAAAGGGAACGACTGCGTATAAAACAAAAACAAAGTGAAAACAAAAACTGCTGCTCGTAAAAGACTATTGCATTTAAACATCTTTGAGAATCTTCCATGGTATTGCTTTCAAACTAGCATCTAGTAAGTGCATGTATTAAATACAAAGGTATTGCAATCATATTTAATTTTATCGAAATGAATTCTGGGAAATTTAGGAAGCTATCACAATATTGGGTTCTTGCTTTAATTTTCCACACACACACACACACACACACACACACACACTGACAAAACTAGTCGAAAAAAAAATACACTACCACACAAATATTAATGTTCATATTACATATGTATGCAAGCATAAGTAAATAATATAGCAAACTGCACGCATTCACCCCACTTAGTTTCTAAAACTATTTCTCTTCTTAAGTAATACGCATAATAAGTATTAATATTTATACACATATTCGCCTAACATTAAGTTACTGCGTATGTAAAGCCAAAAATTATTTACCATGTACTCTTTATATGCACTTTCCAACTTAAAACAACGACAAATGGCCACACAATAGATAAAACGAAAAAAACGTAGTTAAAGTGTGACCAAAGAAACCAACACATGAAACCTTTTTTGGTATTTGTTATATACTAAAAGAATTTTAGTCTTTTTGCATAACAGGATAAAATAGGGAAATTAAAGATTGTGTCATTAAGAATCATTTCCGGCCTTTATCAACGGCTATTTCTGTTTATTTCGACGATCGCATAGTTGTCTGTTTTTGTATCCTTGTACAGTTTTAATTAACTTTCGAAAATAAGTTAATTTACTTCCTACGTTCACTGTTAATTAATATATCGTTCACGAACCAATATGCTGTTTAATTTACTCTGCTATAATTGAAAACCATTAACATTCAAACACAAAGCAAAGTTTGGTTTCAAATATAAGACATCGCATATTTCTTTCACTTAAAAGCAAGAAATTTTAAATATAATGATAATTGAAATAAACATTTGTTAATAAAATATTTATAAAGAAAAATCTGTCTTTTCAAATGCATATTCAGCGTATTAAAACTCTAATTGATTACATTTTATGTCTGTCAGATAAAGACAGTCCATAAAAAGCACAGTTTTTATTAATAGTAGATAAGTAGTCTTTTGTCAGGACAAAGCAAATAAAAAATATCTCTAGATTTTGTTGTTCTATATCACATATACTAATACATTTTTTATATTAAATGTAGGCAGAAATAAAGGAAAAAATTAACATTCTTAAAAACTACAAACCATTAACAGAACGACGGGAATTCATCTTAAATCAAAATTGATTATCTTAAATAAGGCATCTTTCACTTTATTTAAAATTAATATATCAGATTTTAAAAGTAGTCAATCCATAATTATATATATTTCGTATTGATTTGTATTTGTATATACGCTAACTTTTAGCAAACAAAATATTTAATAAACGGTTACATCAAATTAACAAGTGTACAAAGTTATGTTAACACGTAAACATAAATAATTATTAATTTTTCGGTTAAACTGCTTTTGAACGATTTTTTAATATATTTGTGATGAAGAATTCTCCAGCTTTGTAAGAACTCCGCACAAGTGGACCACTTGCTGTATACAGGAACCCTAGCTCATTACCTCTTTTCTCCCAAAATTTAAACTTTTCTGGTGTAACATACTCAATAACTTTAAGATGTTTTTTTGTAGGTTGCATGTACTGGCCCAAAGTTATGCATTCAACTTCTGCTTCACGTAGATCAAGCAGAGTTTGCTCAACTTCTTCATCAGTCTCACCTAATCCTAGCATTAGGGAACTTTTTGTAATGAGATTCGGATTAATCCGCTTCACCTCACTTAGAATTTTGAGCGTTTGCCTATAATTAGCACGTCGATCTCGAACAAACGGTGTCAACTTTTCCACAGTTTCAATGTTATGTGCGTATACATCTAGTCCACAGGATGCTATTGTGCGTACGCAATCTAGATCGCCTCGAAAATCTGGTACTAAGCACTCAACAAATATATTTGAATTTCTGCAAAAAAAGAAATTTGAGTAAAACACGAAATTTGCCACAAAATTACTTATTACCGAGCTTTAATTTCTCGTACGGTTTCGGCAATATGCTTGGAGCCACCATCAACTAGATCTGCAATAACAATATAATATATTAATGTACAACACCACATAAAACACTATTACGGAAATTTAACATTAATAATTAAACATTTTCAAATTTTTTTTAATATAATTATAATAATATTTGTTACTTTGCACCTCTTGTACTTCTATATCCCAATAAGATTTTCCCTCTAGGCAAAATTTTAAAACTCTTCCCTCTGGTACAAATTTCTTTATAGTCTCTGAAAAACAGCCATTCATACAGACGGACTGACAACGGACTGACAAGGCTAGATAGATGGATAGGTTCTTAGATGATTATTTCTACATGTTACATAGTTTTACATTTTGCACAAATCCTCCAGCTTTCTTACCTTTACCTTTTTAAAGGCAAAGGGGGCTAAAAATAATGGATTAAAATCCCAACGCTAATCGCAAAAAGTATTCATACATTTCATTAGCTTACACTCAGACTTTTGCGGGGTAATTATTTGTTGTTTTTAAAGTTAAATAAAATATAAACAATCTATAATAAATTTCGAAAAATATTTTAAAGAAAGATAAATTATTTTAATCTTATTAAAAAAAAAAAACTGAAAATGTTTAATTACGTTTTAATAATTTAGAACTAGTTAAGTTCTCATTCATTTTTGTGCTGTACAAATATATATGAAGTACCCGGAATTGATGATTTATTGTTGTTATGTCTAATGCCAAATGTCAGCGTTATTCGTTAGCTACTTTGCTTACAGTGACCGATTTAGTCAGTTCTGTCAAGTGTATTCTGTGATTATTCAATGGATAAAAATACTGAACTAAGATTTTGTCTCAAATTTTTTGTTGGTCGGCTATTAACAACTTTAACTGACGATAACATCCCTTAACTAAAGGAGAGGGTAATTGAAAATAGCCAGTGAACCTTGAGAAAGATAAGTTTAGAACTTTCTTTGCCTTACAAAGCAATTGCTATCATTTTAAACCATTGTTTGGACATAAAAGGCGTTACCGCTTGATTAGTTCCAAAGTTTAAATTTTATTTAAAAATTGAATCGCATAAAGTGCGCTAAAGACATGCTAGATCGAGTCCATTATGACCCCACATTCACAAAACGTATTGTTAGGTTGATGGATATACGAGTTTGACATGCAAACTGGTCAAAAAGCTTCGGAATGGCAAGTTCCAAATGAGCCGAAACCGAATTTTTTTTCTTTTTAAACTTTTAATTACCACTTCAAGAGAATTCGCTGAGGGCATGAAAATCAATACCGGAAAATGAAGAAAACTGAATAGTTTTTTTTTGGTTCAATTCCGGCTACTTCATATATATATAATATATATACTCTTGTCATTTTTTCTAATATATTAAATAAAGAAAACAAACCATCACGATCTACAGATGTTAACACTATGTAGTCTAAGCCCCACGACGAAACTGCTTTCGCTGTGTTTACGGGTTCGTTCACATCCAAGGGCGGAGGGGATCGAGCGGTTTTGACTGAACAAAAACGGCAGCCGCGGGTGCAAGTATCTCCCATGAGCTATAATCAGCTACATTTGTAAGGCTATCAGCAAATGTCAAAAAGGTCTTACCATAATTGTCGCTGTCTGTGTGCCATGCTCTCCACCGCCCCAGCACTCACCGATGTTCGGACATCGCGCCTCTTCGCATACTGTAGATAGCTTTAATTCTCGAAGTTGGGATTTTATTTTGGCATAGTTTTTGCCTATTGGAATCTGTGTTTTTAGCCATGGTGGCAATCGTAAGGATTGGTTCTCTCCTTTGGCGCGGCGCAACTTTCCATTATAATCACCCCAGTCGTTTACTTCATCGAAATTTTGTACAAACTCCTGGAAATTAGGACCCTTTGAAAGTCGATCTCGAATTTGTTCTAGTTTTTCGGAGCGAGTTGCTGCTGTTCGCTATTAAATAAATTAATCGTTCTTATACAGTTCAATAAATAAATATTTATTGAGTACCACAAAAACAGCCGGTGTAAAACAAAGTTTTCTTAACATTTTATAAGAAGCTACTACTTTATTAAATTTTAGGTGTTCATCACTTTAACGACAATAAATCTTACGACATATTTTGTTAGTGATGAGACTTATTTATTTTGGCTCAAATTTAATAGTATCGTGAAATGGTGCGATTATTGAAAACTTTAATCGATTATATGCGCATAACTTTTTGCGCGTAAATACAAAATAAACAGTGTAAAAATCATCTGGAATATTAAAGAACAACAAAACATAAGAAGCTTAAAATCGCATATCTGGAGACTCCAACCATCTGTAAAGATTTAAAAGATGAAAAAACCCGAGAGCACAGACTAAGTCCAAAGTTAGTGCAGCAATAGCTTGAAATGGAAGCTGTATTTGCATATATACATCTGGTAACTGATATCCAAGGAAGTTGACAAACTTAATTGTATTAATGAATGTGATGGAAAGTTTTTAAAAAATATATATGATGTACGAAGAAGCTAAGAACTTATTCATATTAGTTCTAGAACTTTTCATTCAACGATACTATATGGATACTATCGACGTGCTATTTAAAACTTTACATGCTGGTATGATTCACCAAAAGAGTATTATTTGTCGAAAAACTTCTGTTGCATTTTAAAGATCCAGTATTATTAGTAAATTATATTCATATTTACAAAATTAAAGCCTTTTTCTTTTGGATCGTCTATCCTTAGTTTTAGAACAGAATTTGAAGTTACTCGGTTGCTTTCTCTTAAGCATTCTTCTTAGACGTGCTGTTTTGAGTCCACTGGTTAGAAAACTTTAGTGGCCTTCCACATATAGTTGTACCGCCTTCAGTAAGTGTTTTCTCATGTCCTGTGCTACTAACTCATTTACAACCGGCAATAATTATATTAAATGCGATTAAGCAGTTGGTAGATACCATCTATTAGTGGCAAAAAGGCTTAAAATACAGATTATTTTTTTTTACTTTTACTATAAAAGATACCTGTAAATATTTATTGAAATCATGGTTTTATATATGTCAAATGCTTCTGAAGGACACCTAAAGGTGTTGGTATTGTATTAGTAACCACCATTAGCTGTACATTGTTCAATACGTTCAGGCTTACTTTATGTATTGTGTGTCAATCGCAGGATAAAACAAGTAAGAAAGCTGTAGTCGAGTTTACCCGATACGATAAAAATAAAATTAAATGCGTGTTGACGATCTAGATTATAAAACATTTTATGGATGATCTTCTTGTGGTTTTAAATACTGCTAATGGTCACTTGGCAAATCCTTACAATAAAACATAAATAGGTAAATATTTTAGTATAATTTTATGTTTAAACTTAAATCTTTTTATTACGCATGGGTAAAAGTAATTAAGCCCATTTTGCCAATATGTAATTCATTTGTGCTTCCTCGCTTGTTAATGTTTAACATTAAAATAAAATTCCTTTTAACATTAAAATCGATCCTTTGATGTTGTACTGTACTCCAGTTCGTTTAGATTTTGTATCTCCTGAAGTTCTTGAAACTTTTCGTGGTCACGGATGTGGGCATAATTTGCGGATAGACACATTAAATAGTGCACAAGACTGAGAATAACCAATAGCGTCGACAGCGCGGCCAAAATAAACATTACTTCTGCGTTTTCAACACCATCTTTACAAAATGCCTTGATCTCATATTTTTCACATATTTTAAGGTCTTCCGGTTTTGTGTTGGGTGGAAAAAGAAAATCTATATTATAAGGCAAAAGCAAAAATAAGATAAGTAATAAAAATGATTCATAGATATTTTTGTAAACTTACGAAATTGTGTTAAATCAATACAGCTCAGCGATTGCTCTACACTTGAGCACATGTTCCAAAACATTGTGTAAATAAAAGTCACAATAACTAAGAAACACAAAACAAGTGTCCATACAAAGTTTAGGAAATATGTAATGCCGAGGAGTACTGCACAAGAAATTCGACCACCAACACGCGACCTCCATGCCCTATAAACCTTATAACGTGTTGCTCCCGTTGCTAAAAAGCCCACAAATAAAATCATAAAGCCAAGAGCAGCCATTCCAGCAGCAATTATAGCGAATATTATCTGAACAGCTTCAATCCTAAAAATGATAATTAGACATATAAGAAAATTTGACATAAGTTAATTGTGTATGATCTTTATTACCATATTAGCCGCAGGTGAAAAACTTGATCCATCATGATAACTGTAAGAGATGCCCCTCGATACATTGTACCACAAAAAATTCCAACGCCAAGCAAACACATTAGTGTTGCTATCAGCGTTGCATAAGGAATCCGTGCCATACATGACTGGCAAAAGTCAGCTAAACAATTAGAAATTTTTAGTACATTAATAAGGCAATTGGCTTGGCAAAAGTAGAATTAAAATGTATACAGTACATTAAGAAATATGAGTTAAAATGATCTTCGTATTTTCTGGTGTAGAAATTAGCGATTAAAACTATAAAGAAGTAGCTTTGCGCTTAGTGACGAATATGCATTTTTAATGTAAACGTGAATTTAAATACGCACAAGAATAGACAAGCACAAAACAAATTAAATTTTAAAAAACAAATAATTTCAACGCAGTCTTCATGCATACCTTCACCACGTTCTGTGTACCTGTCCAAGGAGTGATCTGATGGGTATGCATTGCATCGCTGGTTCTGGTACGAATGATTATTATAAGCGCGTGTTAACACCCCACCGTCATCTTCAAAGTTTGTTTCAAGCAAAATATCTTCGCGTCGATTTTGTTCACGATTTTTGTTACTATTTTTACGGGACATTTTGTACAACAGTTGCTTACATCAAAGATTTATTGTTAATAATACATAATTCTTTTGACTGCAAGTGTGCGGAAAATCAACCAAATATAAACTTCTCTACAAGGATTAATGTTTGTTAATTATATTTATTAACTTAATTTAATATTAGATTAGTTAATTTCTAGGATGTTTTTAACCAGAAGTCGCTGTTATTCTTTTTGTAATTTGCGTAGACTTTTAGTTGCAGCTGGTTATTCCGTTACCGCTCTATGACTTATAAGACTTTCAATTTCAACTTTGTCTACATGCTTTGCTCGTTGTGGTCAAACAGAGGTGTGGTTTGATTTTAAAGAGAGCAGTGAGCGAGCTGTTTTTCTTACAGAGTAAGAGACTTACACTCACAAATTGCGACTCTCAATATCAGTGTTTTATTCCAATGTTTTTTCTCTTGCTTTTTTTTTTAATATGTATGTATGACTGATCAATTTTAACTGTTTTTCATGCGAGTTGCAGTGGCTTCCAGTTTTATCATTTTCAATTTAAGATAATTAAAAGGTCACATTTAATATTAAAAAAAAAACACATTGAAGCTTCGATAAATAGAACAACCGAAAAGAAATCTTATCTTTTTTTAATTGCTATACATTTTGTGTATTTATATAATTTATTACATATTATTAAGTGTGATTCTCCTTACGTGGAGCCTATGCTCTTTATTGTTTTAACAAAATGGTTAAATAAAATATTTATAGTGTAAAATACCAAGAATAAAGTTTCCTTTAATGATAATTATCTTAAGTTTTTAACTTAAAAAGTATTAAGAATTAAAAAAGCAAGACTAAAATTAAAAAATATAATGTAAAAATCCATTAATATTATTTTATTGCTGCAAGAAAATGTCGTATCGGGTTTTTTTTTATACCTTATACCTTTAATATATCTCTAAATTATAAGCTGTAAAGAAAAGTTAACTTGTAAAAATGTAATGGTATCAAAACTTGAAAAAAAAATTAAAAGAATTTTAAACTATATTAAAAAACTTAAACAAAATAAAAAAATGTACTAGCATGGGTAACATAAAATAATTTTAAATTAAATTTTTAGTTAAAAATAAATAAAAGTTTTGTTTGTAAAATAGTTTTTGTTTTACAATATTACTAATAAAAAAAAAATAATAATAATAATATTATTATTACGCTTATGAACTTACGCATTTTGCACTTTTAATCGTATTTAAATATTTTCAATTTTTTAATAATTCTTTTTGTTGACGCAGTGCGCTTTGTCCATGCAGAATGTTTTTTTTATTTACTTTCAGTTAACTGTTTTGTAAGGTAATAAATAAACACGACTTGAACTCAAACAAATCTTTAGTGCAGACTGCAGTCTGTGAGAGTTAAAAAACAATAACACAATAACAAACTAAGTAGTTATTTTTGAAGCATCTCACTTGAAAGCCAAAATTATTATTTTATTTAAATTGTTTACATACATTTTATTTCTGGGATGGAACATAAAACAACCAACTAAACAAATTGAGCAAACTCTAAACTCCAACTACAATTTCCTATGTGTATGTTACCAAGTTTGTAGTGATGTTAAGACTTCCGATTTTTTATGTTTACTATCGATAGAAACATTTTGTCGATGGATTTACTACATTAGGGCTGCCAATTTCGCCTTTTTCCCGTCATTTCTGGTATCAATAGTTAAAAGCGAGATATATTCCAAATTGCGGGCAGGAATCTAAGAAATAGATTTAGCGTAAAGAATTTATTATGATTAACTATGGTTTTCGCTGCGTTTGAAAGTAATTGATCCTTAATTTTTTTTGTCAGCGGGTAGAAGTCTAAAATAAATACTCTAAACACTTAGAAAAAGCGCACTTAAGGACTTCCTAAAATCAGATAATTTCTACCTGTTACTTTTGGATTTTACATATTTCTATTAGCTCCCTTTTTGCCATTTTTAAAGTCAAAGGAGCTAAAAACAGATATCAAGAAACTTATAAAAAAATAACAGAGAAATATGCATCATCCCTTAATATGTCCCATTCAACTCCTAGCGGAAACCAACCATGTGTCAACTATGAACAGGTGACCAAAACTTGCTTAAAATATATATATAAGTTTTTAGCTTTTGAATTTAAAATTTTAAAAAGTAAAAATTAAATATGGGAGTATTGAAAATTTAATACAATTGAAATCTTATAAAATGGTCCAACATTTTTGCAAGGAATCGGGAAAACCCAGAAAACCACAATTAGATAATCAATATCAGTAAAAATTTGAGTATTTGTAATTAGAAAATTATGGATTAGATTAGGACAGAGTAGATAAAGAATGGTCTAATTATTATGTGTGCCAAAAAGAAATTTGATGGGTTGAAAATTGTGCCTTATAATCGACTTTTCGAATTGCGGAGGTCAGGGAAGGAAATTCGAAAATCTAAAACAAACTCGTATAGGTACGAATATAACGAATCTAGATTCCAAATTTCGTTGCTCTAGTTCTTATTTTGCGCGCACTACTTAGCCCCCGGGCTCCATAGCTCCACTTTTAATGATGTATAAATTCCGAGTTTTTTGATCGATCCTACCCATATTTACAACATAGATCAAGAATTGTCTATTTAGAATGTGTGCTAAAAAGAAATCAAATCGGTTGAAAATTGTTCTTCATAATCGTTTTTTTTAGAATTGCGGGGGTCAGGGGATGCAATTTTAAAATCTAAAACGAACTCGTATAGGTACGAATATAACGAATCTAGATTCCAAATTTCGTTGCTCTAGTTCTTATTTTTCGTGCACTACTAAGCCCCCGGGCTCCATAACACCACTTATAATCATGTATAAATTCCGAGTTTTTTGATCGATCCTACACATATTTACAACATAGATCAAGAATTGTCTATTTAGAATGTGTGCTAAAAAGAAATTAAATCGGTTGAAAACTGTGCCTAATAATCTTTTTTTTTCGAATTGCGGGGGACAGGGAAGGAAATTTAAAAACCTAAAACAAACTGGTCTAGCGTACGAAAACAACAATTCTAGATCTTAAATTTGGTTGCTCTAGGTATTACAGTCTCTGAGAAACAGGCGTTCATCCGGACGGATAGACGGACATGGCTAGATCGACTCGTACTGATCACGAATATATATACTTTATGGGGTCTCCGATGATTATTTCTATGTGTTACATACTTTTGGATTTTGCACATTTCCATTAGCTTCGCTTTGTTTCTTTTTTTGGCAAAGGTGCTAACAGGAAATCTGAAGTCGAGTGTACCTAACTACTAGAACCTCTTGGCCTGCAGACACAGCTATACATACACATACACGTAGTTCTATATGCACTTTAAGCCATTTTGCGTGCCTTTTAGCCCTCCGCGCTTCATAACGCGATAGTTATTGTTGAATAACTTTGATGTTTTTTATCCAATCTTAACAAAACAGTCCGGTGTATCCGACTACGAGAGCCCCAATCCAAGTATCTCATTGCCTCCATGCGACATCCCTGGTAACAGTTTCCTAGTCATCCGCCTTGGAACCTCGCTAAGATGAGAAGGCGGATTTTATAATATTGATTTCGAAAATTCAATATGCGTCTGTTTTCGGCAGCCGGTCGGCATGTTGGTTAGCTTCTGTTCCACACTGTCTGGCTAAGACCAGAATAGGGTAGCTACATTCTAATAATATGGTTGTGTCCCTGGTAAAAGGGATTAAATGCAACATTTATATTATGAAGAATAGTAAATCGAAGTTATGGTGTAGGGAGTCAAAAGCTAAGACCGTCGGCTGGGAGGGGTGAGCAAGCGGGTCCGCAGGCGTCGATTTCCAGCGACCGCAATACAGACAGCGTTTTATCCCTATCTTTTATGTACTTGCACGCACTTTTGAAGGCTCAATTACTTTTCAGAATTTGGCTGCACTACCATTGGCTTTCTCCTCTATCTGAAGGTGCAACTCACCTATTTGGTTTCACCCAATTTTCCGAACATGCTTGCCGGAATCGTCCCGGCTCGGATCCTTCTTTAGCTTACGTTGCAATTTTGTATATAAGACTTCCCCCCAAAAGACAGACAGAAAGACAGGCAGACAGACAGACAGACAGCCAGACAGAAAGACAGACAGAAAGACATACAGATAGACAGACAGATAGCCAGACAGATAGATAGACAGACAGATGGACAGACATATAGATAGACAGATAGATAGACAAACAGATAGATAGACAGACAGACAGATAGACAGACAGATAGATAGACAGACAAATAGATAGACATATAGACAGACAGATAGACAGAAAATTAGATAGACAGGTAGACAGACAGATAGAATTACAAGTAGAGCTTAGGCCTCCGAAGTCCGAGTTTTCAAGTCCTTTAATCCTCTTTTGACTACTGCTGATTACTTTGAGTAACTGCGGATGAGAATCACGCCCAAACGGGTAATATGCTCCTTTCAACACTGACATTACCTCAGTAACCATTGTTGCGAAGAGGTTTCCAGCTACTTTGTTGGGAATTTCGCTTTCCAGTTTGCTTCAATCACAAGCTCGTTCAAGAATACCATATTTGGCAGTCAACGATATAATATTTATTAAATATTATTATCCCTACGTTTCTATTACCCGATCTATATGCACCAAGTTCTATCTATCTATCTATATGTTCCAAGTTACTTGTGCAAAGGTTTACTTGTCAAAGCAGGATTCCTTTCACTGGTTACAAAATTGATTTGGGCACTCGATGACTCTTTACTGAGCTATCCCGTATTTCAAGGTAGACAGCCTGCTCACTTTATGTGAAATCATTAGTAACTCTCTAAAAAACTTTCCTACACAGTGACTTACTAAGTATTGGTATATCTATAATAGATCCTCTTCCCGCTTTGTAGTACGTAAGTTGTGTCCCATCATTTTCATCGAAAGTCTAAAAGGCCTCTAGGCATTTGTCAGCTTAGTACCCCACTGTATTGCCAAGGTATTAAGAACTATCCTTTTACCGTCTCATCTCTTAATTCTTGCCTATCTAAACTACTAGAAAAAGTTATCGTAAAAAGACTGTGATGCTTTGTTACCAACAACAAACTAATACACAACAGGCTGGTAGGGTTTAAAAAGGTCCACTATACATAGTCTATTTTTAGTAAAACATCTTATAGCTAAAACTCTCTCAAAAATATTCGTATATCTATAATATCCCTTGACTTTACAAAAGAGTTCAACAGAGTAGGTTGAGAAAACATTCTCGACCAGTTCAAGTACAAAAAAAATTTTATGACGCACAAAATTTTATGAAATACAAAATGAGCATAGTCATTAACACAACAATTTCATAATAGTATCGTACAAGGCAGCCCCCTTTCATAATCATCCTCTTCATGATCAATAACAAAAGTTCTGATCCATCCTATCCTCCCATAAAAACATCCAAATAAGCTTTCACGCAGATGACTTCAACTTTATCCTCAAAATCCCAAATGTCAAAAACCAGGAATTGACTCTTACATCGCTTTTTTTTTCTCAAATATTGGAGTGGTGTGAATATTCAAGTGCGCAACTCCCTACATCCAAGTGCAAACATCTTTACAGAAATAATTGCACATGCAAAATCGCCACAGGCAATACACAAGTAATAAATGTTTAAAACATAAAACTCGTCTTCGTTAACTATCTTAAAACAGCTCCTTAAAACATATATATATAGTAATACAATACAAAATTCCGCTATAAGATTATCTCTAGGTGCTCTTAGGTCCACCCCTATCAATAACAATATGAAGCACATATACCCACGGTTGCCACTTCAAAAATTTTTAATGAGCCAATTTGAATAAAAAAGAGCCAAATTTTAATACATTATTTATTTTGATTTTTTTTTAAATTTTATCATAAGAAAGTAATATAAAAACATAAAAGAGCCAAATTCAATAAAAGTGGGCCAAAGAGCCAACGAGAATAGAAAGAGCCAGTTTTGGCTCAAAAGAGCCAATTCTGGCAACCGTGCATATACCTTACATTTCTATAAAATATTAAATCGCCACAGCTAAACTCTACAAATCCATAATTTATTCCCACTCCTCTACTATCTTGAACATAACAAAATCCGAAAGCTGTAGTCGTGTGTACCCGACTACGAAAATCCCTTTGCCCACATACACAAACGGCGTTTAGACCCCGGTCAGACGGGCTAGATCGATCTTTTAGTTGTCCTGATCAAGAATATATATACTTTATAGGGTCCCATATAATTATTTCTACCAGTTACATTTTTGGTGTTTCACAAATCCAATAGTTAACTTTAATCCCCGCGCTCCATAACGCGATACTTCTTGTTGAATAACTTTCGTATTTTTCAGTTAATCTTAACGAAATTCACAACGTTGCTCAAGAATGGTCTAATGTGTATGCAAAAAAGAAATTGGTTGAAAATTGTGCTTAATAATTATATATTTCATACTGCGGAGGCCAGGCGGACAAAACATGGGTTAATTCGGACGGTCAGACGGATAGACGCTCCCTTTTACCTTTTTTAAAAGCAAAATATAAACAGACGGGCTAAAAACAATGAATATGAATATAAATTTAAATACTAAGTTAGTATAAAGTATCAATAAAATGTGAATGGACATATTTTTGAACATTTATACATAATTTATATGTTTATGGGCCACGCCTAGATAGACGACCGGAAAGTCAAATCTTCAGGAATTTGCGAGGTGCTCATGCTAAAGTATAAAAGACATAAAATGCATTTGCATAATGGGTAACAGTTAAAAATGCCATACACGTTTGCAGAGGTGTGCAGCGACTTGTCTGCAGATGTTTTTCACCACATACAGTTAAGGCTGCACACACGTATACCCCTGCTATCAATAAGCATAAAATAAAATTGCATGTATGTGCGTGTAAACGTGAGCTTTATTTCTCTTTTTTGAGCTAATTGTTAAGCCAACAAACAAGCTTGTGTAACCAAAAAAACGAGAGCCACTTTAAAGCTCGTTATGTGGAACTTGTTATTACCCCTGTCATTGTGATATGTTGTGTATGCGTACGTGTTATTTCTTAAAAGCTCATTAGCGCTTTTCAAAACTCACCATGGTACCTAACTGCGGATCGCAGCAAACAGACGTCGCCGCTCGCCTGCCGCGTGTAATAAAAGAAGCATTTTTGAGTCGTTTTCGTGGGTTTGGTGTCAGCTTCGAGAAATTGTGTGCGACAACGTAGCAAACAGTGTAAATGGAGCTTTGATAGCGAACAGAAGGACAAACTACTGCTGCTGTTGCTGTATTTTTGTTGATCTTGTTTTTTTTTACAAAGTGTTATAATAGATATACAGCTAAAGATACTTTAATTTTAAAAACAGTGCATGTGTTAAAAAATGGCAAAACTGTTTTTAGTTTTTGCCGTATTGGCTATTTTAGCTATCGGTACAGGTAAGAAAGTGGAATTCAATATAAGCCCCAATACATCATTTTTAAAGTTAAGAGGTTGCTTCGCTTTTTTTTTTCTTGGAATAAAGGTAAAAGGGAGCTATTGGATTTGTTCAAAATCGAATATTATGTAACAGATAGAAATAATCATCTGAGCCCCTATAAAGTATATATAATCTTGATTAGGACGACTAGCTGAGTCGATCTAGCCATGTCCGTCTATCCGTCCATCGGTATGAACGCCTGTTGAATTTCGATTCTCTAATTTCGGACACTTTACGAGCTTAAATATATCTTTTGAATTCCCTCTCCCGTAGTACGAAAAAACACGAATGTTAAGCCAATTTTAACCGAACAAGTTTCTTTTTTGTTCACACAATTTGATCTACTTTGGAATTTCATCAAGATTGAATAAGTAACACGGATGTTATTCAACATTATGTATCACATTATGATGCAGGGGGAAGGCGAACGTTGGGGTTTGTGTGTGCTAAAAATCGCGTGCAACAGCTTATAGTGCGTATAGATCTGTGTATAAGTGTGTGTATGTCTGTGTATGCTAGCAAAGGGGTTTTCGTAGTCCGGTAGACACGACTACAGCTTTTTTACTTGCTTTAGTAGTCACCTTGACAATGCAGAAATAAGTGTATCGCAACTGAAAAGACCCAAGATGTGAAAAATAAAAAAAACAGAAATCCTTCTATACTCGCAAAACAACTTTCTTTTTTTTTTTTTTTGTTCTGAAAATTTCAAGTTGTACTTATTTATTACTCACTTTACCCTTTAAAAGAAAAACAGTGGGGACTAGTGGAACTTAGCAAATGTATATACAGGAAGAATAAAGCATCTCCGTCCCTATAAGGTATATATTTTCTTAATTGGAATCTGTAGCCAAGTCGATAATGCCCTGTCTGTCTCTATGACTGCCAGTTTTTAAGAAACTATAGAGGACAGTAAGCAAGTTTTAGGGTGTCGGCCCCTAATTTGTGTACGCAACCAACGCAATCTAATAAACGTAAACTAGAAAAAAAAGTTTCAAGTAATTCAAATTTTTTTGTGCATATTTAATATATGCATCTTTAATATATCTGAATTAATGTAGCTTGAATAATAATCATGAATATTAGTCCACAAAAGCTATTCCATTATACAGGCTATAAGTAACTGTGTTAAAAGTGAACACGACTAAAAGGCTATACTCTATGGACTTGTGTTTCAACTGCATTCTTGGACTTTGACAGTTTATTAATTAAAATACGAGTTGAATTGTATACTGAGAATTGCAATATAATATTGTGTCTTTGTTAATTAAATGTAATTTTTAAGTTCAGTTAATATAACAAGAAGGTCTTGTTTTTACTTTCATGCAAGTATTAGCTACGGTAACTGTAAAATGTCAACGTGTAGTTGTTCGAAACTTGTTTTTTTATTTAAAAAAAATTTTTTTTTTGAGGCGCGTCAGTCTGTAGTGTATTCTTTTCATTGGTATTAGAGACATTGTATTTCATAATGGCAAACGTGTTTTTACCATTCCGATAGGTAGCGCAACAAGCTAAACGACTTACCGCTAAAATCCGTCTATATATACGTTGATGCTATATTTATGTCGAGCTTTTATTTCATTTTTTTTAAGTCCCCTTTGTCTTTAAAAAAGGCAAAAGAAATATATTTGATTTGTGCAAACACCAAAAATGTAACATGTAGAAATAATCATCTCAGACACCTGTTTTTCCGTCCTTCCGTTTTCCGGAGATTACATTTATGTATACATGAATACCATACAAGCTTATTTTACTCAACTTCCTTTATTTTAAATTAAGATACACAATTGTAGTTAAACAAATGAAAATATCTAACATTCTTGTAATATTATTTACTATGTGTTTTGTTTTAATTTAATATATATTGTTTCTCTTTATAGCTAATGCAGCTGAAAGTCGTTTTAAACGTCAAGCTACTACAGAGGAGCCTAAGAAAGAGGAGTCTTTTGAGAAAGAATTGTGCAAGGACAAGGATGCCGGCGAGTGGTTTCGATTAGTTGCTGGCGAGGGCGATAACTGTCGCGATGTGATTCAGTGCACTTCATCTGTAAGTTTCGATCTAGTTTGGCTATCATATCTGATCTTAAGAATTTCTTTTTGTGTTCCTATCTTCTTTTGTGTATTTAAGGGATTGCAAGCCATTCGTTGTCCGGCCGGATTGTACTTTGACATTGAGAAACAGACTTGTGATTGGAAAGAGTCCGTGAAGAACTGTAAGAGCAAAAACAAGGAGCGTCGTGTGAAACCTTTGCTCCACACGGATGAACCACTTTGTCAAGACGGTTTCTTAGCGTGCGGTGATGGCAACTGCATTGAGCGTGGTCTCTTTTGTAACGGTGAAAAGGATTGCTCTGATGGGTCTGATGAAAATACTTGCGGTAAGTCTCACGCAGTACTTAAAGACATTACAAAATATTAATTTGTCAGTTAAAAATTTATACATATATAAAATTACCTAGAAGTAAGGGTTAAAGCAACGTTAATTTGGTGAACATAAACCAACTTAGAGCTTAATTTTAAAATTTTGAGATCATTAGTATACTAAATGAAAATTAATAGTTATATGAAACGCATATCTTTAACCTGCTTACATTTGAATGCCCCTATAATTTCTTTGATTTACTTATTGAATTTGATCTAACTCAGTCAGCATCGCACTTTAAAACCGGTTAGCGGCATTTATTAAAAGATTTCGTATTCAAGTTGCGCTGTCTATAAATCCACTTTTAAAATATCAGGCAACAGTATGCAACACACATGTATCCGAAAATCCTAAAGAAACGGTTGGGAGGTGGAGGGCAATTGAAAACTATATTTTGGAAGATTACCAAGCAAATCTGGTCATGCAGTCAGATGCCTCTCCCATTAAAATTATAATGGGTGGAAATGTCAAGTGTAGAAAACAAATGTCAAAGAATCCAACGTATATGTACACTAATAGGAAAAATAATAGATACGATAGATTTTTCTTCGTTGTATTGAATTTTCTTCTATGGAAAGATTTTTTTCTTTAATGTTGTAATAGTTTTTAAATGTTAGTTGTTTAACTTATGAAATAACAAGTAAAAAATCTGTACTCGGGTGTACCTGAATACGAGTAGTCCCATTGCCCACATACACAGCATACACACATATACACACATACACAGTTTTATATGCACTATAAATTTTATATGCACTATAACTATTGCGACTTTACGTCCCCCCACGCTCCATTATGCGATATTTAACGTTGAATAACTTCCGTATTTCTTATAAAATACTAACGAAATTCAAAACGAAGATCAAGAATGCTACTTATTTTGTGTTTAAAAAATAAATCGGTCAGTCGGTTAAATATTGTGGTTAATAATCGTGTTTCGTACTGCGGCAGTCAGTTAAGGAAAGTACGAAGGTAGGTTTTCAATTTAGTTGCACAGAACTAAATTATGCTTAACTGTATTAATGGCATTCAAAACTATAGGCATGTAAACTGATGCGATAAGGAAAATATATAAATATATAAAACAAATGTTTAGAAACTCAAAAAACGGAAAATATATATATATATAAAACAAATGTTTAGAAGCTAAAAAAAAAAACGGTTCGACCCACCCTAAACATAGAATGGTTTGTCTGTGCATATGGGCAAAGGGGTTCTCGTATTTGGGTACACGCGATCACACCATGTTAACATGTTGGGACTGCAGACTACAGTTGAGATAAAGCTTTTCCATTTTTTTTTTTCGAGATTTTTAATAATATCTCTCTCAATGTACTCAAGGACTCATTTTGACCAATATTCAAATCAATTTTATGAATTTTCCAAAAAACGATTTTTTTATGCATTAATATTTCTCTATGGTCATTAAACTTCCATAAAAATAAATAAAAACCGTCAAAAACCAAAACTATTATAAAAAATAACTGCGTTTTTATTACTATTTCCAAAGCAGGTTATTTATGTATATGTATATGTATATGTATATGTATATGTATATGTATATGTATATGTATATGTATATGTATATGTATATGTATATGTATATGTATATGTATATGTATATGTATATGTATATGTATATGTATATGTATATGTATATGTATATGTATATGTATATGTATATGTATATGTATATGTATATGTATATGTATATGTATATGTATATGTATATGTATATGTATATGTATATGTATATGTATATGTATATGTATATGTATATGTATATGTATATGTATATGTATATGTATATGTATATGTATATGTATATGTATATGTATATGTATATGTATATGTATATGTATATGTATATGTATATGTATATGTATATGTATATGTATATGTATATGTATATGTATATGTATATGTATATGTATATGTATATGTATATGTATATGTATATGTATATGTATATGTATATGTATATGTATATGTATATGTATATGTATATGTATATGTATATGTATATGTATATGTATATGTATATGTATATGTATATGTATATGTATATGTATATGTATATGTATATGTATATGTATATGTATATGTATATGTATATGTATATGTATATGTATATGTATATGTATATGTATATGTATATGTATATGTATATGTATATGTATATGTATATGTATATGTATATGTATATGTATATGTATATGTATATGTATATGTATATGTATATGTATATGTATATGTATATGTATATGTATATGTATATGTATATGTATATGTATATGTATATGTATATGTATATGTATATGTATATGTATATGTATATGTATATGTATATGTATATGTATATGTATATGTATATGTATATGTATATGTATATGTATATGTATATGTATATGTATATGTATATGTATATGTATATGTATATGTATATGTATATGTATATGTATATGTATATGTATATGTATATGTATATGTATATGTATATGTATATGTATATGTATATGTATATGTATATGTATATGTATATGTATATGTATATGTATATGTATATGTATATGTATATGTATATGTATATGTATATGTATATGTATATGTATATGTATATGTATATGTATATGTATATGTATATGTATATGTATATGTATATGTATATGTATATGTATATGTATATGTATATGTATATGTATATGTATATGTATATGTATATGTATATGTATATGTATATGTATATGTATATGTATATGTATATGTATATGTATATGTATATGTATATGTATATGTATATGTATATGTATATGTATATGTATATGTATATGTATATGTATATGTATATGTATATGTATATGTATATGTATATGTATATGTATATGTATATGTATATG
>JBAMBS010001680.1:0-50396 GCA_037044455.1 Zygothrica quintamaculata | reverse complement strand
TTTACAATATAATTTAATTATTTATTAATATTTAAAATAAATAAATTTCTATATAAAATTAACAATTAGCTAACAGCTCAAAGCTTGATTTCTTTTGGCTTAACATTTCATGCACTGTTAAGTTGCCAGCAAATAAATATTTTATTTTATTCAATATATTATATATATCAAATATAATAATAATATTTGCAATTTAACTAATATTGAAATTAAATGACATTCTATACAAATTAAATAAAAACTTTACTTTTAGTTAACATAGTTAACATATAGTTAACAGCTCAAAGCTTGCTTTCTTTTGTCTTAACATTTCATGCTCTGTTAAGTTGTCAGCAAATATATATTTATAAATTTAAATCTAAGAATTTAATATATTATATATTAACCTTATAGTTGCCATTTAATTGATTTATTAATTAATATTTATTATAAATAAAATTCTATATAAAATAAACACAAAGTTAACAGCTCAAATCTTGCTTCTATTAGCTTAACATTCTATGTACTATTAATTGGCCAACAACTTAACATAATTGATTGATGTTAACCTGTACATATGTTTGTCTCTTTCTCACTTATGTACTGCTAAAGCGACTACAAATTTAATTACACAAAATTTAAGTTTTATGAAGAAAATCTTTTGTTTAAGTTTGTATACTGTGCCCAATTGTTCCAGGACTATTTGATATATCCTTAATGAGTAAAACTATAGCAGTTGCCATATGTTATTTAATATTGCTGTTGCATTATTATAATTTGTGCTCATTAGTGTGGCATAGTCAAAAGCAGAGCTCATATTACAAGCTGCTTACAATGCTGCAACATGCGCAGCAAGCTTGCAACAAATAATTTTCCAAATGATTGGCAGCTATGGCAACTGGCAAAGAAAATGAAATAAATGGAAGACAGCTTTAAGTCTAGGGTAGCAATATATTTAGGATTATGAGGTTGATAGGTGTCTCTTCACTTGAAGCGTAACTAAATCTGTTTCGCTCTTGCTTTTTGCGTTCAAGTTGAGCCTTGACAGGTAAAAGATCCAAGTCAAAGCCATTGGCAAAATCAGAGTCTTATAGTTATGCTATACAAATATATATATATATATATACATCTAAGTTATATATATATAGTATAGTTGTTGTTTTCTAATATTGTTGCGTGTTGCTTCTGCTGTTCAACAGCAATTATTATTTCTATTTTAGTTGAAAGTTCTGTTTTTCTTGTTTGCCTTTGGCAACTTATAAAAGTTGCTTTCTCATGTTTAATTGGCTGAAATCAGCAACAATGTGAATGAACATCAAATTATTTGCTCAATATTTGTTGTTGTTGTTGTTTGTTAGTTGTTTTTGTTGTTGTTTTTGTTGTTGTTGTTGTTTGATTATAAGTAAATCCTGCAGCTTGTAGAGTTTTCCCTCAAGTCAAAATGTTCGTTGTGCATAATTTATGATGCGTGACATTCAATCGCCAGCAAAGGGCAATGCGCAAAGGAGATGGAGAGAAATTTAGCTCAGTTACCCAAAATGCTTGCTGACAGCCAGAAGCTGGACACACATATATACACACACATATATAAACACATATAGAGTAACGCACACAAACCATATGTGAGACATGCATACTCAGAAAGTCAAGTCAATACGTGAGATGCTTTGTAGATAAGTATATATATATATATGGGTGTGTGTGTATGTTTGTGTGTATAAATATCTTTTGCTGCTTATTTGAAGTTTATTGTGTGTGAAAATGTGCTTAAGCTGAATTTCTATTAGCCTTTGTGCGCATATTTCACATCATCAATCAATACGATAAAAGTTTACAACCCGGAACAACAGCAATCGCCTGTTCCTTTTTCTCTCATCTATATATATAAATGTGTATGTATGTGTGTGTATTGGCTATGTTAGCTTACAATTTTGTTTTTAATAGATTTAATTTCTTCTTTTTTTACGTTTTTTCCCCTTAATATCTATCTATTTTTAAAATTTGCTTCAAAGTATTTTGCCTAAAATAATTTCAATGCCAAATATTCTTAGCCATTTAATTAATCAAATTGTTTTTGCGTCCCCAATACCGCAAATTGGCTTCAAATCTTGACCACAAGAACCGCATGAGCCAAAACCAAATTTTCGTACCATTACGCAAATGAGAGTCTGTATAATATATATGCATGCGTGTGTATGTGTGCTTGTGTTTGTATATGAATTTTGTGTGTGTGTTTGTTTGTAAAACAACCGCCGCATATTAATTGCCAGTGCACTATACACAATCAGCTTAACAATGGCAATTCAAGTGACCAACAAAACACAGCACACACACACACACTCATATACAGAGTATACACCACATTATATGTATAAATATAAACACACACACACATGCACACGAGTGGACGCTCGTAGTGGCTAGCATTAAAAAGTGCTTAGAGTGCACTCATTAAAAGTGTAGCATGAAGTAGCATAGAGACGGTTATAACTAATTCATTTAACAAACACACACAGATAGGTTTACTTTGATGCACTATGCCATACACTACTATACATAAGCATACACATGAACAAACACACATACATAGTATAAACGCTTAATTTAAGTCGTGCTTTTACCTGCCGCGCACAAAAGTAGGCAACAGTTTTATGATATTAAGTGTATGTGCCCTTTGGTGTGCAAGCGTGTATTTTCTGTCTTCTCTATGTGTGTGTGTGTATGTTTGTGTGAGTTTGTGGCTGTGAATCTACGGGCAATGGGCGTGTCTGGTTACCAGACGAACAGGCAGGCAGACAGGCAGCCAGCGCATAATTACAATTTAAACCAAAAATCCATTTATTTTGCACAATAACGGGAACAACAATGGCGGCTAACAATAATACGACTGCTAATGCACAATAGAGCAATGAGCCAGGGGCCAAAGCACTGAGAGTAGAAGTAGTATAAACCGAGAAACAGAGATAGCTAAATACAGCTAATGAGTGACAGAGAGAGAGAGAGAGTGTGAGAGAGTCATGCAATAGTAAAGGACATGGCATAAACAGAGAGAGAAAGAGTTTGCTGATGATGATGTTGATGTTGATGCTGTTCAGGCAAAATTATAAATTAAATTGCCGTGCACGGGCCATACACACACACACACACGCACACAGAGAAAGATACAGATTTAGATTGAGAAAACCACACAAAATAGATAGAAATGAATGGTAAGAGAAATGCTACTATACGATGCAGACAATAAGGCGCCATTGGTACACCATTTGGCCAAGTGGCCCACTAAACGCAATCCCGTGCTAGTTGTCATGTTCTATTAACAGAAATTGAAATGAATGTGGGCACATGATTAAAGCCAGACTGTCATTAAAGCTACCTACACAGGCCGCAGGTCAATTGCAAGCACAGGCTAAAAAGTGCGAAGCAAGGCATAAAATAGGATACAACAAGGATAAAAACCAAACAATAAACATAATAAAAGACACAAACAAGAGGCAAATTGCATCTAGGTTTGTTTGAATACCCTAGAAATGTATACGATGAAAATCTAAACTATATTATAAACTGTGAAAGATATACTTTAAATAATGAAGGTATTCGTCTTCAATATATTTATATATATATATAATATACTCTTATTCATATTTTACCTAGAACTCAACTATAATCTAGTGTTATATAGAAGTATATACTATGTTACATATTTTTTGATATATTCATAATACCCAATGCTAGAATATAGTTATATAAAATATTGCGCATGCATAATAAAGTAGGTAAGAGGAATCATCTGTTCGGTTTGTGTGTGTTGCCCCTGGAGTGTCCTCCAATGATGCGTGGGCTGGTATGGTATATGCAATCAACTTGATAGCTTTCATTTACTTTTAATTAATTAAAAATATAAACATATATATACACATATGTATTATATACATATGTATACACACATATTTGTATACATATACATATTTTTATGGGGTTAAGCGTTGCCATCAATTTCCCGTTGGGGTCGCACACTTAAATCTAACCAAAAGTAAATTCCACGACATCAAATGCCACCATCTACCATCTGCCACTTGCCACATGCCACATGCCACATGCCACATACCACATACCACATGCCATCATCCCATCATCCCATCATCCCATCAGCCATCAGACAGCCGCGGCTCGTGTGTAAATTTTTGTTGCTATTGCCACATATGTTAACCTTTAGCTTGTCTTCCTTCTCTTTTCTTCTTATTCACTATCTCTCTCACAAACATTTTTTTTTGGTATTTTTTTTTGTTGTTTTCTTTCTTTTTTTGCAACAATTTTTTACAGGTGAAATACAAATTTCGACATATCCCGGCCGCATTATTGTAACAGAGCCCAAGGGCATGGTACAGCCGCGCATTAACGTTGAGAAGCATTCGATGCGGCATGTCGTCCTTAATGGCCAAACAACGTTGCCATGCATTGCTCAAGGACATCCGGTGCCAACATATCGGTAAGTAGCAATGAGAGAAAAAAAAATCATATATACACACGCATACACAAACAGACACCTGCAGCTACATCAGCCGCAGGTTTGATTTTTTGTTATGTCACAGCCATGTCACAGGTCACAGCAGCTGCTGGTTAAAGGAAAAAGAAAGAAGGTTGAGGGGAGCTGTGGAGAAGTCTGACAGTAGGTAGTTGTATAGGGGCTGAGCGTATACGCGTATACACAGTTGGCGCACATTTTATGACAATGTGAAATATTTAGCACTTTCACCAGTCAAAAAAAAATACAAAAAACAAAATGAAAAAAAAACAAACCAAAACAAAACAGCAGCAAAAAAGCAAAATGTCAAAAAAATATAATAATAAAAAAAGAGAGAAAACAATAAAAATGTCAGGCAAATTGTCAAATTCGAGAGACACATAAAAAGCTAAAACGACGCGCTGTCTGTAGCATTGAAGACTGACGGCTCCTGTCAAGTGTTACGAATACGAGTAGTTAGTCGAGATATACCCAGGAGTATCAGTTGCAAGTATTCTAATATTGCCAAACAAATAAGTAATCAAATTAAAAGCTTTTCTTTCTTTACTATATTTCAAAAAATATTAAAAACTATCAAGAGCCTAACATATTCGATATTAATTACTTTCACATACTTAACAGATAACAAGAAATGCATACAAAATCGCTAACAGATAGCAAAAATAGTTAAGCAGATAGCTAGTAGAGTTTAATAGTTAGCTAACAGAGCTTTGTAAGTACTCTATAGGTAGCCAACAGACTTTAGCGAAGAGCGAACAGAGCTCTGCAGGCAGCAATCAAAGCTCAGCAGATAGTAAACAGAGCTCAGTAGGTAGAAAGCAGAGCTCGGCAGACAGTTAACAAAGCTCAGTAGATGGCAGGCAGAGCTCAGTAGATGGCAGGCAGAGCTCAGTAGATGGCGAGCAGACCTCAATACATAGCAAGCAGAGTTTAGCAGAGAGCAAACAGAGCTCTGCAGGCAACAAACAAAGCTCAACAGATAGTAAACAGAGCTCAGTAGATAGAAGGCAGAGCTCTGCAGGCAGTGAACAAAGCTCAGAAAATGGCGAGCAGACCTCAGTAGATAGCGAGCAGAGTTTTACAGAGAGCGAACACAGCTATGGAGGCAGCAAACAAAGCTTAGCTCAGATAGCCAGTCCTAACGGTAAATAATCATGTGATCGATCTGCAGGTACACGCATAAAGGAACAAAATTAAAAACAAATTTTCGATGAAAGAAAAAAGCGATTTTTGTGTTTAAAATGAAGTATGTATATATACTATAATATATATTATATACTATTATAGTAAAATACTATATATACATATATATATATATATTATTTTAAGCATTATATATCATACTACTATATGTGTATGATATATAATGCTTAAAATAATATATATATAAAGCCCAATACAATTTCTGTTTTTGACCAAGAAGCGAATGCTTTACTAATTTGCAGAAAATGAAACATTGTAGCAAAATGCTAAAGTAAAGTTTCTCATATTTATTTAAAATTGAAAAGTTGTGTGAAGAAAACAAATTTTATGGCTTAAAACTGTCTATTTGTTTTAAATCTATTTTATGTTTACTTTTTATACAGATATTTTTAAGAGTTTTTTGATTCAATCTAAAACATATATATCAATATATAAATTGGTAACAGAACATAACTCAATATTTAACTATATGAAATAAAAGTAAAGTCTTAGAAAAAATTACAGACATTATTTTATATGAAAACACTCTAAGTCCTCTTCATCTTCACTGGAAATTTGTCTTTATATATATAGTTTATATAAAGTTGCAAAAAAAAGATGAAAACAATCCTTTAGATGCGCATAAGACACACGTGTTTGAGGTCGTATCCTTCTAGCACTATTTCTATAGCATTTGCTGACTTTTGACTCTATAAATTTTCTCGTATATTTCATCTAGTTTATTGAGGCACTTGTGCCCCACATTTGAGTGATAGAGTGTAAGCGGTGGCACTCGTAGCATTAAATTTGTGTCTTTCAACTGTGACTAGCGCGGGCATTTATCTTCTCTTGTCTGACAAGGACTCTTAAGTTTATTTTTCCTTAGTTTTTTCACGTTTTTTCTATTTTTTAAGGCACTTGCATAAAGATTTCCCCAGAGCCTTTTAAGCAATTCACATTTTGTGTCTTGTTCTTGTTTCTGTCTTGCAGAAATCAATCAAATGAGCAACGTTTATGGGCGAAATGTTAAATTGCTTTTTGAATGCCACTCAGGATACAAAACACAGGTGATATTATGACTAGGGCGTAGTACAGTCACAACTATATATACCACATGCATCAATACTTGTAACATTAAATATGAGAGTAGGAGTAAGAGATCAGCAATAGTGGAAGCAATAGCAATAGCAATAGTAGCAAAGGTAATCACTGACAACTAGCAACGGGGCACTTGCCACTTGGCACTTGGCACTTGGCTCATCATCTGGGTGATTCTCAAGTGCTGAAACATGCATTGGTTTTTATAGGGCCAAAGGACGCAATGTACGGTAGTATAATGGGTCATTGTAGCTGTGTGTCCTTCGTGTTGCATGCATAAAAAATGCGCCAGGATATACTGGGATATGCGCTGTTGCCGCGCCACATTTTCTTCTTTCGTTCTTTCCTTTCTGTTTGTGTTTTCTGTTTTTGTTATTTCTGTTTTTTATTTTTTTGCTTTTTCTGTTCTTCTGTTTTCTTTTTTCCTGCTTTTTTGTGTGCTTTATTTGATGTCTCCCGCTGTGCAGCGACCAAGACCAAGATGATGCCAACACACAATTGAGAGCCACCGAGGCGACAACAACGGCGACTTTTGTTTTGTGCTCTGGTGCATTGTTTTGTGCCATGTCCGCATCCTGTAGTCCTTCTCCCTGTCCAGATGTACTGTTGCTTTTGGTCCATGGCTCATGGTCCTTGGTGCTTGCTGCTTGCCGCTGCTCATAAATGTTTAAATAGTTGGCATGTTGCATGACGCTGTCGCGGCTCGTTTCCACTTCCATGCAGATCCTTGTTTTGGCATAGAAATATTTTCGCAAATAAATTTTTATTGCATATTTTTTATAGTATGATAAAAAAAATAGGGTGCCATACGCCTTTTGTCCGGCTATTGTTCATTGTTTAACCAACACACCAACGCATACCACATACCACACACACACACACACTCACATACACACACAATCAGTTGGCATGCACCTTATACTTGCCACACCCATTGTTAAATAATCAACACAAACATATTTCGATTACACTTGAAGTATAAGGAGGCACAAGGCATGCAGCATCCTGTATGATGGGCTCGTTACTTGTATGATTTTAATTAAGAAAATGCCACAATTCGCATGCCACATGCCATATGCCACATGCCACATACAACTCGAACAGATCCAGCAATACAATTATCATTATCATCCTTATCATTATCATCATCTTCATTATGATTATAAGACGGGATACGCACTCAAGTGCAATTAAAACCAAATTAAAATCAATAACTTGATTAAAATTGCAACAGAATGTTCGAAACGCAACAACTCTGGCTCCGGTTTGAGGCATCAGCAGCTGCAGCAGGCTCAGTAGAGGATTAAACTGGACAATATTGTATGCCAAGGTTGAACGGGGGAATGGGGGTGGCAGCAACCTGCGTGCCGCCAGCAAATATCAAACAGATTATAGCCCGCTCAATGCTACGCCTTCTGCCTCTGCCTCTGCCCCCGCCTCTGCCCCTGGCCCTGCCTCATTGTCTCCCTCTTGACACTTCCTTTGGCACTGTTGATTTTTTCAATTGATATTTTCGACAAATTAAAATTAAAAATGAAATAAGAAATGAAAGAAGATAAACGGTAAACGGTAAACAAAATACAAAAACAAAAACAGAAAAAAGAACGAAAATTTTTATGAAATAAATCCATTTCTCAGTTAAGAATAATACAAGTAAGAGATATACATTTCGTATAAGTGGAAGTGAGTAAAGGGAAAGGAAAAGTGGGGGGGGGAGACATTGTGAGTAAACTGTTCAATATTCCATATTCAAAAGGATATACAGAGACTTTTGCTCAAGGCAACAAATTGTAGCAAAATGGCAAAAATTTTAGAACAAATTCAATCAAATTTGTTTTCAATTTCAACTTAAAATGAAGCAAGGCAAATAAAGGATAATGTTTCAAGGAGAACTTAAGATAAAGACTCAAATTCATGAACAGATCTTAGCGTATAAGGAATGTGAGTGTCCATTTCGTTTATCATAATAAAGATTCGAATATTCAAGGGATAGTCAGTAAATTCCAATATGAATCCATTATCAACTAAATGCAACAGCTTATGGTTGTCCTTTTGCAGCTTTATCCCGTTTTATTGATACAACTGTAATATTAAATATTAAAATTTCATGGCATGCAAATAACAGTTAAGCAATATTTCATATTCTGTTGAAGTCCCAAACATAATCGATATAATCGCACATATCTGCTTAAAGTCTGAATATTACTTATATGTATATATATTCTTAAACAGGACGATTAGCCGTGTCGATCTAGACGTAACCTTCTGCTGTATGTCCGTTTGTAGGAACGTCTGTAGGCAAAGGTGCTCCTGTCATCGGGTACACTCGACTGTAGCTTCTTACTAAAATCAAAAATGTTCACGGTTTGCTCGAACATATTTTTACAATCCCGAGACGTCTTTTATTTTTTACACTCAACGCAAATCGTTCAGTAAAAGCACAACCTAACGAAATCCAAGTAAAGGTTATAAGTTGAGCGAAGATCGTTTGACATGAGACACAATGTGAACGGTTCCTCTCAGACTTTTCCGCACAGCACACTGCTATCTTGGTGTGCATCTGGTCGAAGCGCTGATCTGTAGGGATCACATCTCAGAGGTAAAAGCCAAAGCTTTAGACTAGAGTGGCATCTCCACTCCCAGAAGCTGCACGTAGCTACCGAGTCACTTTAAATCAAGGCGATCTTAAAACCGACTTAGTCATATGCCATTTAGGTATGGGGCACTGCTGCCAGAAGCCAACTTAATAGGCTCAGTGTGGTCCAGTCTCGAGCTGCAAGGATTGCATCCGGGCTTCCCTGGCATGTCACCAACCGCGTAATCAAAAAAATCTCAAGCTGGTTCTAATCGGGGTCCACATTAATCACCACAGCATACGATAATAGACTTGTGACTCACTTGTGAATCCACTAGCGAATCAACTTGCCGACCCTATACCCCTTCCACGTCTGAGGAGAGCTCATCCCAGCGATCTGTCTACCCGAATAATACAATAATTTTATCGCCTGAACATATCCCCTAAACATATATTATACTATACATATCATATGTAAACATTTGTGTATAATATTTTTTTTCTTTAGTCTTAGGGAACTTAACAATTCCAAAAATACATGTTACCACCCGTTAGGTTAAGCTGAAATAATATTGAACGGTTCCGAATGAATAAATAAATTTATAAGAATCTCTGACCTTTTGCTCAAAAAGTCTATGAGAGAGAGTTATTTACTGGCACATTGAAATGTTCAACTGTTATTTGCATCCACTGCTGAAATTTGATTTTTAATAAAGAGCTGAAGCTTTTACGAGTTTTCATTTGGTTTTTTTCTTTTATTTTTATTATTATTATTATTATTTTCAATCTGATTGAAAGGGTCAAAGAAAATGTTTAGCTGGAACATGCTGTAAATATGCCCCAACATGATGCAGGATAATCGTAAATACTCAATAAAAGTGGGCAATCGAAATGCATTAATCTCGCCACACTGCACACACAGAAATGCACGTGAAGAGAGAGAGAGAGGGAGACAGAGAGCGGGGAGAGTATGCTTAACCCTGCAGCATTTATTGGTCCACTCTATTTGCATCAGTTTTATTAACAATTTCCATCGAATACGCCATATATTACTTTACTTCTTTCCTACTCTTTTCTCTTACTATTCGTGAATTTCGCCCCTTCTCTCTCTCTCTCTCTTTAACTATCGAGCTAGTGCTGATGTAGTGTGGTAATCATTTTGCAAGCTATTGAAAATCAGGAAATGCATTTTCGAGTTGGCCCAAGAGGCAACAACAGGCGGCAACATGGGGCAACAATCAGCATGCATACAACAGTGGGGCATAATGCAAAACAAACAAAAGGAAATTTGAATAGCAGCGAAATTTTTATTGATAATGCAATTGTCCATTCAATTTGATTAAGACAACAAAAGATATGCAAATAATGCGAAATGGAGCAAGGAGTGCGAGAGAAAAAAAACAAAAAAAACACAGAGAAAAACACAGAGAAAAACACAGAGAAAAACACAAAATAAGAGAAAAAAAATATATTATTAATATGTATATTCTTTTGTATATTGATTTGTGTTTTACTTTTCATCTTTTCTTATCTTTTTTTCTTTTTTGCTTGTATCCTTTGTATCTATCAGTTGGTTCAAGGAGGAGAATGAGCAGCTGCTGCCGCTGCAGTTGAGCGAACGCATTACCATTGTATCTGCGGGATTGCTTAAAATAACCAAGGTATGTTTGTCCCTCCCCCCATATCCCTTACGTGATCCCAATCCATATATGCCAGACAGTACCCCCAGCCATATCAGATCCTTTTGCATTGGCTGAAGGAACAGTTGGCAGCATCCATGGAAATGAAAGGCAAATATTGTGATTGCCATTGATTTATGCCATTGCAGGCGCGTCTCGAGGACAGTGGCAAATATCTGTGCTGGGTAAATAATACAGCTGGCGAGGAGACAATTCAAGTGTCCCTAACGGTGACAGGTAAGTGGGTGTTACCACTGTATGCCATGCCATCTTTTCAAAATATACTAACACACACACACACACAAACCAGCTCCATTGACAGCGCATCTACAGCCGCAGGTACAGACCGTTGATGTGGATAAGGATGCGCAATTCCAATGCATTGTCTCTGGTCATCCGGTGCACGATGTCAACTGGTTGCACGATGGCAAACCCATACTACGCGATAATCGTGTTGAGGTAAGCACATACATATATACATATATATATATATATATACAGAGAATTCAAGCAATTCTTTGTAGCTTTTAAAAGAAATCTTTAATTGAGTAGAAACGATATATTTTTATAGATACTAACTGATCCGGCACGTCTGATCATTAAAAAGGTACAAAAGGATGATCCGGGCATGTATCAATGTTTTGTATCAAATGAATGGGAGCAAATCCAATCAACAGCTGAGCTTCAATTGGGCGGTAAGCCATGGCGTATTAGTAATATTATTGTCACATCATAAATTTTGGAAGAGACCAAAAGACCCTATGAATCTGTGACCCATTTATGGTATATCATAAATTAATGTGCTGATGACCATTAATGGGCACTTACGTCTCACTCATACACACACAAAATACCAACTAATACACACACACACACACACACGTACACAGACGCACACGTATAGGCAGTTAGCTAGCAATTTGCAGGAGCAAATCAAAAGCGAAATTTTCCGAGTCAAGTGACAACCGCAAACCGCACAAATAAATGTTTGTCATAATTGCATTTCATTAATTTCTAATTTAGCAAATTGTTGGCATTTTGCCCCCTCTCTCCCCCACACACACACATACTCAGCAACAATCAACAATAACCAGCGACAACAACAACAACAACAACAATGCAAAGCAACAGCCATAAAACGCAGGCTGACAACTTAATTTTATTACCAGCACTAAAAATCTAGCCACAGCCACACACACTCACACACACACACACGCACACGCACACAAAAGCGACACAAGCACATTGTTACATTAAGCAGCCTTAGGGTCACATACACACACACACACACACACATGTATATAAAAATAGAGCTAGAGTAGGAGAATGAGAGAGAACTTGTCTGTCGGCAGGACACACTCGCGCTCTGTCGCTTGGCGGCTTTGGCAACGTTTTTGATTTGCTTTTAGGCACAAACGGAAATTGATTTCGATATATTATTGGCATGCTCTGAACACACACATGCATACACATACCAGCAGACATCCTTTCACTCATATGTAGACAAACACACACAGACAAACACACTTTGGTGTTAAAAGCTTCTGACGGGAAGCCCAAACCAAAAAATCTTCTTGCACCCCAACGAAGCGCCATTAAGCGGCCGGATATGGCAGCAATTGTGTCAACGTTGTGTTTGTGTTTGCATGTCTCTCTGTGTGTGTCTGTGCTTGTGTGTATATGTGTGTGTCTGTCAGTTGGCAGCAAATAAATATGGCAGCTTATAACTGCTAAAGATATATATTATATGCTTCTATATATTGTATATATATATATATATATATATATATACACATGTGCGTGTGTGTGTGTGTGTGTGTATTTTATACGCGAAATTCTTACATTGGTTTTGTTGCTACGGAAATTGATACAATTTTCATCAGCTGGATAACATTTGCTCGCTTGTCAAATGCATTTTCCGTATGCTATGAATGGATTTTTCTTACAGTTGAAGCGATTTTTCCAATCTGATTTCTGATTGCAAGCAGTAATGCAACACACGCACACACACATACACAAAGCATGCAAGTTACTCAAAAGGAAATGTACAAATAAATATAATTAAAGTACATACATTGTCCATCTATATATATATATATATTTATACCTGGATTATCGTATATAAAAGTAAACTTTCAACTGTCAATAGTTGATTGCAATTTAAACAAGTTGTTGCAAGGATAACTTAAGCAAAAAGGATACAACAGAAAATATTCCAACTGAATGCTTAAGTTATAAATTGTTGCATTATCAAGGTATTCAGATATATATACACACACACACATATGTATTATATATATATAGAAAAACACACACAGTCTCATTAATGAGCTATCTGTTGGCTGTAGCTGCCACAGCTTAAAGACAGAAAATCCTTTTCATTTTTTTCCCTTTTTGCAACAGTCAAAATGATGCGAAGCTTTAGAGGAATTAAGGTTTAAAGACTCGTATCCTATTCTATACCATTTTAGATGCTTCACCGGAACTGCTTTATTGGTTCTCGGAGCAAACACTGCAACCGGGTCCGACGGTATCATTGAAATGCGTTGCCACCGGAAATCCACTGCCGCAATTTACATGGTCTTTGGACGGATTTCCGGTAAGTTTTGGCTACAATCCCTATTCCCACATTTATACTACATACCCATGCAACCATCCACCCCTCCCTCCCCCCCCAACACCTCCTGCCCTATGTCACGTCTTAGTGCTCAATACTCAAAGCTTTCACAAGGAATATAGCGCGTGTGTATATGTGTGTGTTTAAGGAACCAGAATGGAGCTAAAGTTCACACACGTACTGAGCACTTACTTAGTAGCCGCAGCAGCAGCAGCAGCAGCAGTAGCAGCACTAACAGTAGCAGGCTTTAGCGGAAATGCAGGCAGCGTTTCCGTTTCCGTTTCCGTTCGCAAACGCCACATGCAACGCATTTCAGTTAAAGCTTCATGCTGATAATGATGCTGATGATGATGATGATGATTAGGATGCTAATGTTATCCTTCCTTACAAAGAACTCAAACGTATATGCATAAATGTTTACGAAACGCAAGAAGCATCAGGAACTTTCCTATTCCCTTTCTTCTCCTTTCCTTTCCTTTCTATATCCCACAACAATTTATAGATTTTGCATTGTATTTTCCGCATTTGGTTTAGTTTTTTACGTTTTTCCTTCTTAGATTTTTCCTCGTCTCTTATTTTTATTTTTCTTTATTTTTATATTTTCAAGCATTTTTCCTCAGATTGAGCTTCATTTTTTCTTTTTTTTTTTTACAAGCACTTTCTTAGCTTAGTCGTAGCGCATTTTCAAGGATTTGTTTCGTTTATTTGCATAAATTTACATTTTCTTTTGATTCGAAATCGTCTTTAGCCATCACCGATCACTCTCTACCCTCTACCCACTACCCTCCACCTAGCATCCAACACCATTCACCCTTCATCCAACAGCCAACAGCCATCAGTCACCAATCCCTTAGTTGTAGCAGCTCTCTTTTGGCTCAAGTCTAGTGTAAATCTTATGCAATTTCAATCAATTCGATTTACATGAATTTTTCATAGATTTCCCTTCAATTTTCTTTTATTTTATATTTTATGTTTTATGTTTTATATTTTTTATTTTTTTGCCTTTCACTCGTCAAGAGAGTTGAAAGCAAACCTTGTCGACTAATTGTCAGATATTTTTTAGTTCGCTCTCTCTCTTTCTCTATCTCTCTCTTTCTCTGTTTGCATAACTACTATAACTATGTAACTATCCTGCTCTTTAACTATTGCTTTCTCTTTCACTGACTTATATAGATACCAGACAGCTCACGGTTTTTAGTGGGTCAATATGTTACCATACACGACGATGTCATCAGCCATGTGAATATTTCAAATGTTAAGGAGGAGGATGGCGGTGAATACACCTGCACGGCACAGAACGCGATTGGCAAGTGAGTGGCTAACAGTAACTGTAGTAGTACCATAAATAATTTATACACATACATACATACATGCTATATGCACACACACACACTCAGCAAGCGAAAGAGAGAGATAGAAATACCACAGACACATAGAAATGAAACTGTGATAGGGGCATAAAAAGCATTTCCATGCTAAATCATAAGTTTAATTGTAACAGAGCATACTAAAAACTAAAAGAGAAATGCAATACTCTATGCACAACACTAGCACAACTCTTAAATACCCTATAAATAAATACCAGCATAGCTTAATTACCATTAATTACTCAAATAATTAACTGGTAATTAAAGTGTCAGTTTATTAATGTATTCTATTAAATCAGCATTTATGTACAAACTGTAAGTGTTAGTGAAACTATCCGTTGTGGACTTTTATTACAGGGTATACGCACAATGGCTAAGCATTGTTTGCAGGCAAATGCGACATAAAATCCAAACAATTTGTTGTGTCAGGCTTTTTAGCTGCGGCAAACTGTATACAAATGTTGCCAGGCCCATAAACCTCCCTTACCGCATACCACACACCCATACACACACACACACATATATATATATATATATAGTTATATACAGTATGAAGTATGTTTTTTGTTATGCTGTTGTACCCCCCAGATAGCAACAGAAAAAAAACCGTTAGTTATGACTTGTGTATGTTTTTTATATCGCCCACAGGGTCTCTCATAGTGCCAAAGTGAACATCTATGGATTGCCTTATATACGGGAAATGCCAAAAATAACAGGAATCTCTGGCTCTGATTTGATTGTTAAATGTCCCGTGGCTGGTTATCCCATCGATAAAATTCACTGGGAGCGGGGTAAGCATCAATTTTTCATGTACAGACACAAATATATATATATACAACTCTGATTCCTAGTAGTTATATTACACTAGCAACATCAACCAGCAAAATACGTAGTTTCCCTCAAACAATATTTACACTGCCTCACAGGACCTTCAGGCTATACTTCTTATTAAACATCTTTCATTGTGCTTATCATAGAATGAAATTTTACTGCGTTTTTTTAGCTTCATATTTGACCCAAGCGAGGTTAGTAGTTGCCTTGAGCCTATGTCTATTATCAAGTTGCCTAGGTCACACTGCTAAACAGACCAAAAATATTTAGTAATGTCCTTTTATATATAAACCTTTCCAAGATCACAGAGGAAGTAAATTGTATAGTGAACTCTATAAAAGTTCTGCTGAGTTTTCCTGTAAGATTCCTATATAGAAGCTGAAAGCTATCTTAGACCTAAGAGGTGTAAGAGATTTCACAGTAGACAAATCAGCAGATTGATGAGAGAAAAGTCGCCTAAGGAACAAAATTTGTAGCACTTTTCCTTCTAGTGAAAAGCAAATGGAGTTGTTTAAATTGAAGTTGGTTTAAAAGTAAATTTAATTAATTTAATTTAACATTAAATACATAAATTATAATAAAGTTCAAATTTGGGCCATAATAAATAACATAAAATGAAATGTCGTAAAATTTATGATTGATTGTTGTTAAATTTTGTTCTATTTTCATTCATTTCATTAAAAAAAAAATGAAAATTTTTTACAATATTTTATGGTTAATTGGAAATAGATGGGCAAACGCTGCCCATAAATCGCAGGCAGCGTGCCTATAACAATGGCACCTTAATTATTGAGCAACTGCAGCGACTGGAGGATGCTGGCACGTACACCTGCATGGCCCAAAACAAGCAGAAGCAGACGTCCAGGCGCAATGTGGAGATTCAAGTGTTGGGTGAGTTATAGTATAACACAGTGCGTATACGTAATATGCGGTTGGTTTCTTCGTTTTCTGTTAGTTTTTTCCCTTTTTTTTTGCATTTTTTTTTTGTTTTTTGCCTTTGTTTTTCAATATTTAAATTAGAAAGTTGCTGCTGCAACAACAACAACAACAATTACAACATCAACAACAACAACAACAACAACAACAACAACTATTAGAGCAACACACGAGCAGCTGCATACAATGAAACTATTCCAATTAGACTGGCAACAGAACTATGCAGCAACAGCAGCCGCCACCGCGTAGTTGGAGTGTAGAAATTGGAGGCAGTGGCAGCAACTATTTCCAGCTCCCAGCACTTTTAATGCACATGCACATGTAGGATGAGGCGGCATGCAACTGGATCTGGATATAAATGTAGATGTGGATGTGGATGTGGATGTGGATGTGGGATGTGAAGGCGTATAGCTAGTGCCACAATGAAGTCATTGACTTTTTGTGTCTCTGCCTTTCGCCTCCTGTATCCTGTCTCCTATCACTGCCTTAACCACTGGTGCTGATGTTGGTGGTGCTTTTGCTGCCTCTGGCACTGCTTTAACTATTTGCATCTCGCTCTTTTATAATAATTTGCTGTGCAGCTGTTATCAGTGCGGCAGCTGTTGCTAAGCCGCATCAATGTGGATGCCAGCCACGCCTACTAGACAACAGTAATACGCCAGCAGCAACCAGACCACTACACCACCACCCACTCTCCCCCTCACCAGATCCGTTGATAATCATAGTAGCTTTTGTACTTAAGCCAACTTGGCAATTGTAATGAGTTTCGGTATTTTCGTGGCGCTGGTGAATAAAAATGCTCAATGAATACTTACACACACACACACACATATATATACATATATATATATATATATACAACATCTGACCATGCCATTGCATTACATTCCATAGTTCCACCCAAAATCATGCCCATACAGGCCATGACGAATATGCTAAGAGAAGGCATGCGAGCAGCCATATCCTGCCAGATCCTGGAGGGCGATTTGCCAGTTAGCTTTCGCTGGGAGCGTAATGGCAAACCGCTTATAGGCACCGGGTAAGCATATATGACAAAATTATGCTATGCCATGGCTTCATTTATTATTCTATCAAATAGCAATGAAGTGTTTCGTCGCTTGGATGAGTATTCGGCCAGTTTGGTTATTGAGCATATTGCATCCGATCATTCAGGGAATTATACGTGCATTGCCAGCAATGTGGCGGGTACAGAAAGATTTACAGTGCCATTAACTGTAAATGTGCCACCAAAATGGATATTAGAGCCAAAGGATTCAAGCGCACAGTCTGCCACTGATGTGCTGGTGCATTGCCAGTCTGCAGGCTATCCAAAGCCCACAATTACCTGGAAGAAGGCAATTGGACCAACGCCTGGAGAATATAAGGATTTTCTGTATGAGCCAACGGTGCAGCTCTTTCCGAATGGTACTATATATTTCAAGAAAATTAGCAAGGAGTCCCAAGGACATTTTCTCTGTGAAGCCAAAAATAATATTGGCTCTGGTGTTAGCAAAGTTATTTTCCTTAAAGTAAATGGTGTGTATTATATGCAAAAAAAATAAACTAAATACAGTTATTACACACACATACTTCTATATACAGTTCCCGCCCACTTTCCCACTAAATCGAAACAGATCTCCGTGGCCAAGGGCAAACAGGTCCACGTGCAGTGCAATGTACAGGGCGACAATCCGATTGACTTCAAATGGAAAATCCAGTCAACGCAACAGTACCTTGATGAGTCGCTGGATTCACGGTAAGTACTACATTCTCCCCTTATAATATATCTCTCCCCCTCTCTCTCTCTCTCTCTCTCTGTCTCTCTCTCTGTCACACTCTCTATCTCATTCTCTTAGTTTCTTTATGCCTTAATCCATGTTAACTTACACAAACCTTCTCCAAATCCATATGTCTCTTTTGAACTGTTTGCTTTAACGCTGCACACTTCAGGTCACTTAAATAGTTGCAGTTGCATTTTGCAAAAAAATTTAAGTTTATAAAATTCATAACAAATTTAAATGAAATTTATTTATAATAATTCAATGGAAATGCAATTAGTTTAACAAGTCAACTTTATGCTTTATGTGAGAAATATTTTTAGTAAAATAAATTTTAATTTCAATTTCGCTTGCTTCTATTTATGTGCACCGGAGTATACATGTGTTTAAATCAATTTCCAAGTCGATTGCATATTGCAAATTGCTTTTAATTAAAAGAGCTCAGCAAATAGCTAACTGCTGCCAAGCAACAAGAAACTGTACCCCATAAAATATTAGAAAAAGGCATAAAAACAAAAAAAAGGAAGGACAAACTCAATTCAATTTTCCAACGGGACAAGATGATTTTTGGATTTTGATAAATGCCAATACCATTACCAATACCATTATCAATACTACTACCACTACCACTACCAATAGCAATAGCAATACCAATAGAAATACTTTAACACACAAAACAGTTAACAGTTATATCAAGGATATTTTGCAATAGCATTATCCTTGTATATAACTACATATATGTATATTCATACCCTTAAAAGTAGTTTGAGCAGCTGTAAAAGCTATATAAAAGCTGCTCAGGCTGCTGTGCCAGTTTTAGTTGCTTTTGCTAAATACAAACAACACACACACAAGCACACACACACACACACAAACAAACAAACTAACAAACAAATAAGTATTTTCCACTTGTATATTGTAAGTATTTTAATGTATGTGTATTTCCGGCTTTCTCTTTCTCTTTTCCTTTATTTTTACCCACTCCACCTACTTTTTAACCAACCACTCCCCCCTCTCACCCACCTACCAATGCTGCCACCATCTTTCTCCTATATAACTATCCATTTCTTTTCTTCTACTTTATTCAACACGCTGCCCAAAACAAACCGAAACGCAACATGCGTTTTATTTATTTATACCATTTCCACACGCACACACACACACACAAACGAAACTAAAATGCCACGTGTCTGCCTATACGTATATCTGTGTGTGTGTGTGTGTGTTGGCCTCGTTCGTCTTCGTCTTTGTCAACAAACAACAACAACGTACAACAATTTCTGCTGCTGCTGCTGCTGCTGCTGTTGCTGCCTCTGCTCCCGGTGCAACGTGAAAAACATTGTTATAAAATTGCATTGCGTCGCTCACGTTGCGCAAACACGTAACCGTATCTGTATCTGTATCTCTATCTATATATATATATATATATATATATATATATATATATATATATGTTTTTGTATCTGCATCTGTATCCGTAAACGTTTTCGTATCCGTATCTCGCCATCGTTTGCATGTTCGCGTGTGTGCATATCTTGTGTCTCTTAAATGCATTTACTTGCATATAAATCACACACACACACACACACACACATTCGCACACACACACGCGCTCGCATACAGCTATACAATAAGAGATCAAGTGCTCGACGACGGCATGGTCTCCGAATTGGGCATTTCGCACACATATCGCCAGGATACAGGCATTTATATCTGTCAGGCTAGCAATGCATTTGGACAGGTAAGTGCATGCTGACACAATATTACAATTGCATACAACATATACAAACTAACACACACACACACACACACACATACACAAATATATACAGTGAAACTTAAACGAAAGTCAAATAAAATTAACCAAAAACAACTCTACGAAGCTTAAAACTTAAGCTTAAAGTTCTTGTATGCTTTTCATATTTAAACTTTAACTACATTTACCATGAGGTATCCTTAGAAATGTTCTGCCAATATAAACAGCTATATGCAGTATAAATCAAAATATATAATGCAGTTCCTTTGAAGTTATATAACATATATCGGTTATAAGATGCACAGCTTATAGATACATATTGCTTAAATGCAAAATTCTGTTATTATTAAACATCATGAAACTATTTAGAACTAAATTTAGCCTCATAAATGCAAAAAATTGCTTATTAGAAAATATTGTGTATAAACAAATAATAAATCGTTCATTTGGAATCAGTTCATAAAAATGTATTATCGGTTTTAAACAAATTATAAGCTGTAGGACAACAATATTAAAATTTTTGATGTCATTTTATATTTAACATTCTGCTTAACCAACAGCATAAAATAGAAATTTAAATAAACTTCTAAGCCTGTGGTTTATTTTATAATAATCATTTAAATACAACGTATTTGCATATAGCTCATGATTGCTTAAAAGGAAATATCGAATAAATGCAAAAATTATTTGCATATAACCGGTATATACTGTATAACAGTTTCTAGATAGTAGATATCCGAACTATGCCTAGAATTAATAGAGTTAATAAAGTTGTTTATACCATAGTTTAACTCTGAGTAGAATTTATAACAGTTACAGCAGCTCTGTACATAACAGTACTACTAACAGTTCTGTTAACAGTAACAGCAGTAAATGCTAATAGCAATAACATTGTGACATTAACAGAAATCACAACAATAACTATTATATCATTACTGACAATAGCATCAAGAATAGTAAATGCAACTTGAATATTCTTCTATAAAAGTAACATAGATGTTAACAGTAAAAGTTCTGTTATTGCCTGCTGTTACCATAACAGTTAACATAAGTTTTAAAGTAAAATTAGTTAACTGTTATATATATAGTTGACCTTTAGTAATAACAATAAGAGTAATCGGTCAACAGTTCATTTTAGGTCTACGATTTACATAAGCTCACAGAAATACACATACTATAACACACAGAAACATATATACATGCACACACATACACACTTATACACATATAGTATATATGTATATATATATATACGTTGTTTGCACTTTGAGCAAATAGTCGGTGAAAAGTTTCGCCCAGACGTTGGTCGTCATCTGTTTGCAAGTTACCAACTAACGTCACGCCCCACAGAGGTCCGCCTCCAAATGTTGCCTGATTGTTGACCAGCTGGCAACAGTTGTTAACCCTAATTTATGGCAATTTGAATGAGCCAGTCGACGCGTATATATATATAGTACTATACGTTGATGCTACTGTTAGTGCTGCTGCTGCTAATGCTGCTTACACTGGGCATTTCAATGAAATGCTATTAGCAGCATTAGCAGCATTAACAGCTAGAGTAGAGAGCTGCAGTTGACGTTAAATAAGATTGAAAGTGCTTTTGGCTTGGCTAAGAAAGATTTTGTAAATTGTTTGGCAGGATGAGATGTCTATACAGCTAATCGTACAGGAGGTGCCCGAACAACCAAAGAATTTGCGCATCAACTCGCAGCAATCGCGCAGCTTGCAGCTCACCTGGAGCCAACCATTTGCTGGCAATAGTCCTATCGAACAGTATCACATCTACTACAAGCAGATCTCAGGTGAGCTATAGCAAACACTGGGAGTAACCAGCTCTCTCTATCTCTCTGTCTCTCTCTCTCTCTCTTTCGTTTCTCCCTTTTTTGCCTTACCCCATAAACTATCTAACATAACACATTGTTGTTGCTGTTGTTGTTGGCTTTTTACAGACATTTGGCAAAATGCCGAGCACATTGACATCAATGGAGGACAGACTGTGGTCAATATACAACAGTTGCGTCCAGCAAAGGCCTATCACATACGCATGTCGGCAGAGAATAAGTTGGGTGCATCGGAGTATTCGGAAGTTGTGCAGGTAACCACATTGGAGGAGCTGCCATCTGGTCCACCACTGACAGTGAGGGCAGAGGCAAAGAGCTCAACAGAGATTTCTGTTACTTGGGATGCACCGGAACGTGAACACTGGAATGGTATACTATTGGGTTACTATGTGGGCTATCAAATGTCCCTAACACCAGAGGATAAGGAAGTGAATCCAACGCAAGGATTCAGCTTTAAGACTGTTGAAGTTCGCTCTCACTTTGGTGGCGAGACGGTGCTCAGCAATCTAAATAAGTTCACTCAATATCATGTCATTGTCCAGGCCTATACCAGCCAGGGGAGTGGTCCACCCAGCAAGGAAATTGCTGTACAAACAATGGAGGATGGTAAGTGTAAAATTCAGAGTTGGGCCAATACCCAATACTCAATACCCAATGCCGAATGCCCAATGCACAATGCCCAGTATCCAGTGTCCAGTAACCAACTACCAGACCCTTTACTCTGGCACGGCATACATTGATTGGATTTGTTAATTGCCCGTGCACACACACGAAAAAAAAGGGAGAAAAAAAAAGACAAATGGCAGGATGGTACTGGACACTAGCAACGGCACTGGCATTGGCGCCGTTCTCGTTTACCTCGTCGTGGTCGTTGTCATCATCATCATAGTCATTGCTTGTTGTTGGAGTTCAGTAAAACGTTTAATAAACTTGCGTGTTTCCTTTAACAACCCCTTTCTTTTTTGTCTTACTCTGCTCTTATACACTCTATATATATATATATTTACATGTGTATATGTATGTATGCTTCTTGCAGTGCCCTCATCCCCACCAGAATCGCCGCAATGCGATGTGCTTGGCTCCACATCGATTTATATCACTTGGTCACCGCCGGATATTGACGGACAAAATGGCAAAATCAAGGGCTACAAAGTGTTTTACATATCGGTCGATGAGCTTTATGGTAAGTCCAACTACCTCTACCTCTACCCCCCACCTGCACCTCTACGACTTTGTTCTCCTCATCTTCCTTAGTTTCACTCTTACCCCTATTTATGTCTGCGTCTGCTTTCCTGTCTGGATTTGTCTGTCTGACAGTCACTGTCAAGTGTCCTGCATCCTGCTCCATCAGCTTATCCCTGCTGTCATAGTGTATGGCTGTGGCTGTGTGTATTGGAGTGTGTATGTGTGTACGTCTCTGGATACCAAATTGTTTGGCTCGCAAATTACTTCAGCGACATTGGGATTTCAGAGCAATTATGCAATGCCATTAATCCATTAACCTGCACAGCGCAAATAATTCGCTTCAAACAGAAAAATAAACCAATTCTACATATATACAATATATCCTTTATCCTTTAAGCATATATACATATCTAATTGCGAGTGTAGCCATATATTCAATTGGAATAACCAAACGATCTTTGTTTTCTCTAAATATAACGCACGCAGAAAATCCATAATTCCAATTGGAATTTCAAACAGAAATGAAATTTAGAGTTGACACCCAATAAACAATCCAATAGAACTTTTAATTAGCAACTTTATTATCAATTGCCATTTGTTGTTTCATAAGGGAAAACTTTTTATATTTATAAATGCAGTTCAAGAAACTTTGCAAAAGGATTAAAAAGGACACAGCTGCAAACATGTTTGTTTAAAGTTCTTTTGTTTGCTTTGTTTTATGACATCCTTTATAACATTTATCTTTATAAAGTCATATTTTGTTTGTAGTTTCTTTTGGTCCTTTTAATTAGACTCTTCATATCTACATATACATATATATATATATATATATATATATATATATTTATATATGTATATGTTCAAGTTGGCAATCAATGTAAATCCTTGTTGTTTTCAATCTTTTTATTTTATATATTTTGTGCTCAATCTTTTTCTCCTTGCTGCTCTCTGCTCTGTCTGTCTTTTGTTTTGTGACTGGTACAGAAACCGATCCGGAGGTTGTGAAGTCAACAAATCAATACGTCACAATTGAGAATCTGCGCAAATATACAAACTATACGGTCTGGGTTTTGGCATACACCAAAGTGGGTGACGGTATGAAAACCAAACCATTTTATTGCCGCACCCATGAGGATGGTAAGTGGCAGCGGTTCAATGAACGCAAACGAGGCACGGTACGGTTACAGGATATACGTTTACGGTATACGGTAAATCATATATATATATATTATATATCGTATATGGTACATGCTACAAAGCATAGTCATGGTCTCAATCCAACCCTTACTTATGAAATTCCTTCATATTCCACACCCAGTTTTCACTCATTATCGATGCCATCGCCGATGCCGTTGCCGTTGCCGTTGCCGTTGCCGTCGCCTCATTTGCAATTTTATGCAGCGCTTTTTATTTTAATTCCTTTTATATATATATTATATATATGTATATATATATGTATTGACACCTTTTTTTTTGCATGAATGTCCTTGTTATGGTTATTGTAGTACCATCGGCGCCACAGGCAATCAAAGCAATACCCGCGTCAAGCACTAAAATCATAATATCCTGGCTGCCGCCGGATTTGCCCAATGGAGACATCGTAAGTAGCCAGCAGACGCATCCGAAAATAACCAATTGTCAGTGCCAATTAACATGAGCTTTATTTATGTTTCCACCTTTACCTTTACACCGTCAACCTTAATCTGCATCTGTGTGCAGACGGGTTATACGTTCTATATGTCCATGCTGGAGGGTGGGCGAGAGGAGGGCACACACAAGCGTCTGTTGGGTCCGTATGTAGAGATGCATGAGACAGTGCGTACCCAGGAATCGGCTACATATCAGTTCTGGTTAACTGCATCCACGAAAATGGGCGAAGGCGAGAAGACACAGGTGGTAACGGTGCCACCCAATAACAAGGTGCCAGCACGCATTGTTTCCTTTAGTCAGCGCATTGTAACACCTTGGAAGGAGCATTTGGAGCTGCCATGCCGCAAGGTAGGTGCACCTGCGCCAGTTACCATTTGGCGTCAGGATGGACACAATATGGAGACGAGTACCAGAAAGACTATAGCCAAAAATGGTACACTCTACATGCGTGAGTGTCAAGCCACCGATGCGGGCAATTATACGTGCAGCGTGGAGAACACTTGGGGCAAGGATGAAATCGTGTACAACATTGTCGTCAAAGTGCCACCAGAGGCGCCAAATCTCACCGTAGTGAATACTTATACAGATAGCCTACATCTGGAGTGGCTGGACAATAGTCATGGCGGTAGTCCTATACTGGGCTATGTGATCAACTATAAGCGCGATAACGGGGACTGGGAGGAGCTGCAGGTGGATGCCAAAACTAATTCACATTTGCTTAGTAATCTCTGGTGTGGCACACGCTATCAACTCTATATAACAGCCTACAATAAGATCGGCACCGGTCTACCCTGTGACATTGTCAACTCGTATACCAAAGGCAATTCACCTGTGCAACCCAAGCACTCCCAGATGATCACGAGCAATTCAACGAGCGTCACTTGCTGGCTAGACTCTTGGGGCGATGGTGGCTGCGGCATACTATATTTCATGATCGAATCTCGTGTCTATGGCCGTTCCACTTGGACAATTGTCTCCAATCATATACCACCTACTGAACGTATCTATACGGTCAGTGATCTTGTGCCAGGGACCAAGTATCAGCTCAAAGTGACAGCCCACAATAATGCTGGTTCCACGACAGCTGTCTATAACTTTACGACGCTCTCCACGCAGGGTGGTAAGTTCCAAATAGCTTTAATATATATGGGTTAACCATCAGTTCTAAATTTCATGTTTCAGTATCCTATGTCAATGATCACTCCACGCCTGTCTCCCATATGAGTGATTTGCCCTTCTATGCCAACTTTAAGATGCTGCTGCCCATCTGCCTCTCTCTGCTGATGCTCCTGGCACTGATTGCAGCTGCTCTCTTGTTGCGCAAGCGGAGTAAGTTTGCAGTTGAACCAAGGATTGATAGCTTAAGGGCTAACACATTTCTTTTATCCAAAATTGTAGAGCTTACCAATCAGGCACGTCTGGCTAGCTCCTCGATGTCGGAGTCACCATCGCTGGCTAATCTACAAAACAAACAGAATCGAGATCAACAATATTTAGCTGTTCGCTGTAATCCATCAAACTCGGCGCCACGTGGTTCCAATTCCAATGATTCAGGCAGCTTTGGCAAGGCCGAGGGTAATGAGTATATCGAGGATATCTGTCCATATGCCACATTCCAGCTGAATAAGCAAACCTACAGCGAGAGCTCCTACAGCGGTAATGTATACAGTGGTCCATATCATTCGGTGCGCGGCTCCTTTGTCTACCACGATGTCAAGCCAGAGAGCTATCATGTAAGTGTCAGGACAACAAGGACCTTTACTCCGTATAATCTCTAATGCCATATATAATTCTTCAATTCAACAGTCCAAGGAACCGGAGTATACAAAGGTGCGTCGAAAAGTCGGCCGTCTTAGGGATCCACACTCGGAGAGCCAAGGTACTCATATTAACTATTATAATTATAACCATATCCAAGAGATCCTGTTCCACTTAAAATTTAGCTTTAAGCAAAATTTGCTCATTGCTTTGAACTCATGAACTCATTCCAATTCAGTTACATCTTATATAATTTCCTGATATATTTATTCATATATGTACTCATGTTATCATTATCTTTTAACATATCATTTCATATATTATCAACTAATCAACTTCAATGACAACTAATCATTCACATTAACTCGACAAAAAAAAAAAAAAAAACAAAAAAAAAACATCGAATCGTATTAAACTGTTTTAGAATCGGACAATCCAGGTTCAACAGATTCCGAAGTTAGGAAAATCCTAACGCTTCACATACCAATTACAGAATATGACACACTCGGTTCCGAGTCCGACAATGATGTGTCTGCACGCGCTCTTAACTCGGCCAAGTATCGCGCACAACGCGGTAAGCAACTAAAGTCTATTATCCTTATTCTATACGAGGGTTGCCTTATATATAATTATCGAAAATATCACGTATATAGCTTAAAATGTACTCATAGCTCTATATTCCAATAATTATAGTAACAATGCATCTACGCCAAGAATTCTTATCAATTATGTTCGAGCGTAGCTTAATATTTTCTGAAACCTATTTTCCCCTTTCACAACTATCTCCTTACTTTTCAACTCAAAGAAAGGGTTTTATCAAGGGTTTGATTAAGCATTATTTATTAAAACAGTAGTCTATTGGTACAATATTGATTAAAATTCATAAATATTGTGCATAAAAAAATTTAAAACTTAAAATAGATCCTACTGAGGAATAGTATCACCATGGCAGAAACGAAGCATTTTGATGCCCTGCTAATAATATCACATTTAAAGCAATTGAAAAAAATGTTAATCTAGCTGTTTTGGTTCATTAGGGATCAAAAATCCTTTACTAAATTTATTAATATTGTTTTAAAGAATATGTTTTTTCTGTTTCTTTATAATAAGTATTTAAAAGGTTTGGATAAAAATGCTTAATAAACTCTCTGTTTATAATTCTTAGAGAAATTTTTATATTGAAAGCCACAGACTAAAGTCTGATAATACTTTACAGCAATTACAAATAGGGAACTTTTATAGATCTATTCGAATTAAAAGAGTTTACAATAACTTAAAAATTACTGGGTACTTTGATTTCCCAAGTTTATCCATTCCAATTTATCAGTCAAATATCTCTATTAGCTTATAAACTCATTTTTGACTTTCACCTTAAAAAGAACCTGAAACAAAGTCGAAGCTTTAATCTCTAAATAATTTAATGGGTTGGGGAAACTGTTACGAATATATTTTTGCTATAAAAACAATATACTAAACATCATTTGTTGCAAATATAAGAAACAATTAAAGCAACCCTCGTTAAGGTTACTTTATGCACATGCATTTATTGTGGTTTGATTTTTGCTTGTTTCTTTTTCTTGTTTGTTTTGATTTGCTATTGGTATTTGTAAATATGTTGTGTAGATACACAAGATGAGACATCATCGTCATCGGAGACGACACCAACTAGCATGACACGAAAATCGAAGCCACCATTTGCTGCACGCAAATCCGGTAAACCGGGCACCAGCGGCAAACGTCACGTACGCAGTTCCAGTGGCTATTCGAGTCACAATGAAGAAACTACATTTAGGTAAGTTAAATATGTGTGCCAATCCTTGACCATTAACTGTTTATAGTCGCTATAAACATAATCAGAACCCTGTACGTTTAGCATATCCAACTATCCACCAAACTATCAGGACCACATTAATCCACCAGCGCGTTTTTCGGATGCCAATGACAAAACGAAGACTCAAACGTCGCCACGTATGCGTGCCAATCAGAAGCTCCAGCGGGAAGCATTTCAAATCAATGTCTAAAACATATATTAAAAAAAATTAAATAAAACAAAAAAAAACACAAACAAAAATTAAAACAAAAACAAACAAGCTATAAAAAAGCTTGAAAAAAATATATTACAAAAATTTATTACAGAAAAAAAAACTAATTCAAAATACCAAAAAATAAATTCAAAAGTAAATATTGAAAATTTTGTTAGAAACAAAACAAAAAAGAAAACGAAAATGAATATGAAAAGGAAAACAAAAACGAAAAGCGTTTAACGAAAATTGTAAAACTTGTAAAATCCACCCAAAATCGATGTTATTCAAATCCAATTCTATAACGCAGACTTGGCACACACAACACACATACCTATACAAACACACCAATACATACAAACAAAATCTACGTCTAACTAGCCGGAGCTGCATTTCTTAACAATATTGTTAAATATTACCAAATATAAAAAATTAAAAAATAAAATATATAAATATATATATACATATATATATATAATAAATAAAAAGCGAGCTACATACTATTTAAATAAATAAATATTGAAAAACAATAACTTCAAAATAAAATTTATAAACAAAAACAAAATAAATGTGCGTGGAGTTTAATGAAAAAAATAAATCAACTAAAAAATAATTCAACTATTTACAAGAAACAACAACAAGAAAACAACAAACAAAAAACAAACGAATATTAAAAACTTTTCGAGCGCATTTTGTTTTTTTTTTTTTAAGGAGTAAGATTAAAAAATAAAAAAAATCATTTGCCCAAAAAAAAACCAAAAAAAAAAAAATAAAAATAAATGCAAAAAAAACAATAAGACTTATTTACACACTTATTATGAAACTTAGTTGAACTTAAAAAGCTGCATAAATAATAAGTTAATTCGTAAAAAGGTTATTAAAAAAAAAAGCAGAATGTATAAAAAAATATAAAAAAGAATACAAAAATAATAAAATATATATATATATATATATATATATATATATATATATTAATATTATTATAGATATGTCTAGATATAATACTATGAATGTAAAGAAAATGACGTAAAGAAATGACAAAATAAAAGAAAGAAAAATGAAAAAATAACAAAATAAAACTGCGGCAGGCCGCAGATCAAATGTTTTGCATAGCTAAGAGAACTGAACTAAAAAAAAAGGTTTTTTTTTTGTGGAAAGAGTATTCACAGCAGCTGAAGCCAGAAATGCAAAGCATAAATCACTCATAACAATATCACAAAGCCGATAAAAACATAAATATGACAACTATATATATATATCTATATATATATATATAGTCTTTGTGCTAAGCGGCATATAAACAAAATAAAACCAAAATACACAGACAAAACATACATACATTCTATATACATATATAAAATATAAATATATATATATATAGTATATATTTGTAGTAAATTTTGTTATTTGTTTCGTTTTTAATTTGAAATATTTTTTTTTTCCGTTTTTTGTTTTAATTGATAAAAAATACTTTACAAAATGTTAGCTAGTTATTTAAATAAATGAATTAAAAGTAAATTAATTTATGAATACAAACCAAATACAATAAATATATTAAATGACAGATATTTAATAGTTTATGAAACTGTTGTACATAGCTAAAACACACATATATATATATACACACACACACACACACACACATACAAACAACAATACATATATACAAAAATCATAAACGTTTACTGGATTATATAGAAAGCCAAAAGTCGTAAGCCAGCATGCATTTTCATAGAAATCAGTTCTAAGCATAGAGAGAACAGATTAAGCAACAGCTCTATATAAAAAAAAAATACCTACTATCGTATCATTCCAAAATGATATACATACATACATACATATACATAAATACATAATATATGTATATATATAAAATATATATATAGCCCTGATTCATGTTTGCCAAAAATATACACACACATAAAACATTAATACACATACATGCTAGAGTTCTGCATAAGTTTAGTTTTTAAAACATTTAACAAATTGAATATATTCGAATGAATCATTAAAATGAATGCATCAACGTAATAACAGCTAGTATATATTCATTTAATGCAATTTATTTTAACTTTCTTGCAATTTCTGATTAAATTATCAAGTGAAATTTGATACGAGGCTTTCACACGTATAAACATAAATAATTTTCTGAATAAATTTTATTCAATTCATCGACAATAAACATTTAATATAATTTTAATTTTAACTGGTGAAAGTGTTTAAAAAAAAAGATTCATATTTTAAATTAAATTTTTATGATGCTGGAATTACAAATAAATTAATTCAATGCATGAAAGGGACGGCAAAACATTCAATGTATTCACATGAAATAACTGAATTTAAATGAATTCTATTTTGGGATTCAATTTATTCGTAGACTTTGCATATTTCGGAATGTTTAATGCATAAAGCAGGACTTCTTCACCTAAATTAAATCAAAATAACATATATTTTTAAATAAGTTGCAACAAGTACAAGTCGAGAAACGAATGCAAAAAAACATGCAACATTGCTTTAAATTTAAGCCCATACAAAAGAATCATATAAGTTAATTGAAATATTAAGATACACTCATTCATACATTCATTACATTAATTCGTTAGTATTCAGTTAGAACTCTAGTACAAAAATACTTAAACATAAGATACTCATACTCATACATAATTACACTCACTGCTCCTGTACCATATATGATTACAATTTAACATAGCGACAACAGCAACAGCAACAGCAACAGCAACAACAAATACAACAACAACAACAGCAACAAACCAATTTACATGACAATATGATACAAAAAACCAAATACATTATATAATAATAATAATAATAATATCATTAAAAAAGAAGTAAAAGTAAAAGTAAAAGTAAAAGAAAAGTTAAAGAAAAGTAATACGAATGAAATAATATTATGAAATATAAACACGAAATGTTGTAGAGAATTCACACAACAAATCGTCACACTCTAGACATACTATACATGTATACATATATGATATTTAATGAAACTAACTACTTAATACAATCTATTGAGAAATTTTTTCGGCAAGGCAACATTTTTTTCAGACTGCACACCATAAAAATTGAAAAAAAAAAAATAAAAAATAAAAAAAGACAAACAATATATAAGAAATACAAAAAAGGAAAAACAGATTAAGGCATTTAAATTAAAAATTACAAAATTTAAAAAAAAAGAAAAGAAAATTCTGGAAAACAAGAAAAAAGAATACGAAAAGTACTTGGTTGTAAAAATTTCATGAAAACAAAAACAAAATAAATGGAAACAAAAATAAAAAGAAAATACAAAGAAAATGTTGTAAAATTACACAGACACACTCTCTCACACACACACACACATACACAGCACAGTTGATGTACATTTGTTTGTGGTCTAAAATACATGGCATAAAATATGAAAAACTAAATCTAAAAACTTCTAAATTAATCTGAACTTTATATAAATATTAAGACTATTTCTCTGTATACTTAGTATTTATATAAATTGAGTAGAGAGAGAGAGAGGAGAGAAAGAGAGAGAGAAACAGAGAAATTGTTTTGGTTTCAGGCGCATCTGTAATTTGGATACACTTTCATTTAATATATATATACATATACATATTGTATTATTCACTGGTTAGACATGATATCGAGATACACGAGTTTATAAACTTCTATATCTTTTCTTTTTCTTTAGAATTGCAATTGTTGCACTTAAAGCATTTCTTTAGTTACACAGAGATTTTGAGAGAGATTTAAAGATATTGAGAAATATATATATAGCACAGAAACAGAAACAGAGAAATAGAAATGACAGTATATATACTAAATATATCATATGGAACACACATCGATATAGAAGCTTATAAGCTCTGAGCGTTATACAATGATTCTGTGTCTATCTGTCTGTTTATCTCTTTGTTTGTTGTTTGTTTTTTTTTGTGTGTTCATCTTCTTAACAGTAACTTAACACTATATAGAAGAAGATTTTTACAGCAATTGCTTGGATTACTATATATATATATGTATGAACACATTTTTAGCAATTCACTTGAAGCACAAATTTACATTTAGTCATTCTGGTAACAGGATTGGGAGTGGAATTGGAAGTGGGAGCAGGTCAACTAAAAACAATATATTGTCTATATGTATATATATGGTTTATGGGGAGTTCAAGTGTATAAAAATGGATTAGAAAAAGTTGTTACCAACGTTGGACATTTGTTTGTTTGTTTTGTTTTTTTTTGTTTGTTTGTTTGTTTGTAGATTGAACAGCGTCTTAAAATTTAAACGTTATACTTATTACAAAACATCATCAATACGATTAACATACAATATTTTGATTGGTATTTTCATTGATTGCTTATTTTCAAAATTTATGGTAGATTTTCTATCTTTTTGTTGTGTTTTATTTTTGTTTTGCTTATGGCAAAATATCAGAACATTATAGGTTTATCCTTGCACTGGTCTATCACATAACCGGTGAAACGTTTCAGAAACTTGGGATATTCGCGCTTGTAAACAGCGCGTAAGGCACTCGCTGGTGCCCAGCCACCGGGATTCACTAAAAAAATAATAATAATAATAAATTTGCTTAGTAAACATTTTAGTTATTAATATATAATAGATAATACTCACCCACAGAGCAATAAGTTACTTTGCAGGTTAAATCATCGCGATTCAATGGTTGACCCTTGACATAGTCATCGGGCAAAATAGTTTGGCAGGCGAGTATGACCGTTAGAAAGATGCGAACGCATTTACCATTCTTGGACTGCAAAATATATTTATAATATTTTATATATATTATTGTATTTGTTGGTATGGGACGCACCTCTTGTTTGGCATATTCTGTAGAATTGTTGCAGACAACCCACATATCGCGAGTGCCCGGTTCAAGTTCATCGTTAATTTTGCGCATATGCGACCAGAATTGTGCATCCCGTTGGCTGGCGGGCCAAATGCGTTTATGTGTTTGCAGAAAGAGCAATGTATCCGCTGAGATTTTCTCCAATATGGTGCAATCTTCCAGCGTAGCTTAAATATATATATATATAAACATATTTGTAGTATATTATTATTATTATTGAATATTAAAGAAAGAAATTACTTACTTTCCCAGTCATTACGAAACTCGGGCATAAAAAAATAATGACACATCTCTCGCGCCGTCACGCCTTTAACAGAATGATAGGCTTTCAGGGGATCCATGACCATGCCATTGACCTCCTCCTCGCGTTTGTACATTTTAATTTCACCCTCGTCGGCAAATATTTGCCATCCATTGCCATCCTGCCCAACACCCTCACGTGCATAGTGCAGCTGCTCCTTGCAAACGCGATCAATCTATCAGCAAGGTAAAAGAGAAATGCCATTAAATTGATGCAATTAATAGATGCTATGATGGACTATTTCCGACTTACCTCCGGCCAGAGTGCATGTGTTTTTGCCTCGGCGCCAGTGCCAAACTCTTCACGCGCCTCCTCACCCTCGGCAACAGCCTCGTGCGGCACATTGACCAAAGTCTGTGAGATTTGTGATTGAAGTCTCAGTTTAAAGCGCAGCTGCATGTCCTCCTCAATTTTCTCCAGTCCCGTTTCAACAGCATCAAAAAACTCATCCTCGGGTAATGTGGAATGTGGACCCTCCTGCAAAATGTTCAAAAACACATTTAAACCATATAACCATATATATATGTATATATATATATATATATAAGCCATAACTAAATTAAGTCTGAACTCATACCATTAACAACAACTTTTCAAGGTTCGGCCTAATTAATTTTAATGGCGAAACCCAAAGAAATGTGTGAAACGTGCCATGTATAAATTAATGAAAGGAACACAAAAACACAAACACTCTTTAATCAAATGGGCCGAAGATAAATTCCCAACCAAAGTAAACTACCAGCAGAGAGCCAGTTGAATCTGGTAGAATAAAGCTGACCAGCCTGCCAGCCAGCCAGCCAGCCAGCTAGCCAGCTAGCCAGCTTGCTAGCCAGTCAGCACCTCCAGAGACAGTGCCGGCATGCGTAATTGGTTGAGCATAATAGATACACGGATAACTCGTATATTGCTATAAAAGGCGCGTTTCATTGTGTAATGAATATTAAATGAGTTCTGTTCACAGTCTGTTGAATGGAGGAAGGGTTTTTGAGGCTGAGCTATGTCTATGACTGGCACGTGTATGCGACAATATCCAACGAGAGTGACGACGTCAAACAGCTATGAATTTAATTTTAAATAAATTAATGCATAAATTTTGCTACAGCTGCATCATCAAAGAGCTTATGCCAAATGGTAAGTGGCAGGTGGCAAGTTTCGGTTTAATCTAAAGCCACAAAATAAGTTAAAATAATATAAAATTGGTTTAAAAAGCTGCGATGAAGTCATCGTGGCGTCCAATTGTCTGACTATTAACATTGCTTACCACGCTCAATACTGACGCTGCGCTGTTGTTTCAACGCCTAAAAGTTGACACCACAATTTTGTTGTATGCGAAACAAACTAACTATGCCTGTTGAAGGCGCGTTACACATAGCAAATAGGGAGACAGCACGCAATTGTGGGTGTAGTTGTTGCAGAACCGGAAGTAGGCGCAGTACTAATGGTCAGAGGCTTTAGTAATAACACAAGAAAAAAAAAATAAAATAAACGGGAAGTCGCAACGTTTTGTGCTGTCAGGCTCGAGAACTTAAAACAAACTGTTGCTGGTCGTCCTTTAAAGCTACCCAAAGCGTCAGCATCCTGTGCGAGGAGCTGTCACATACAACGAAATAGAGTAGGAAAGAAAGAACAGAGCGACAGAAAGAGAACAACAGAGAGGGAGAGATAGCAAAAGCAATTACAATGAGAGAAAGAGTGAGAGTGAGAGAGAGAGAGTGGGTGGAGAGCATTGTAAGCGTACGAAAGCTTAAAAGCTTTCAGTACTACGAAAAAGGATACGCCGCGTCACATGGAAGCAAATAAATTAAATACAAAAAAAAGGTTAGTTAATTTAAGCGAGTGTTCACTGTACAGGCACATACCACAATCTGTTGCTGGCCATGCGGTAACTTAAAGCCACCGCAACGCCATTGAAACCGCATCGAGGGCATTTTATGTTTTTATATATTTGACTTCAAAGGTTTATTATAATTTTTCTCTTTTTTTTTTTTGTTATTTTTATGCTAAGTTTTATTTTTGTTATATTTTTTATTTTGTTTGGCAAGAAACCAAATCAGAACTTGGTTTCAAAGCTTGTTTTGGTCAAGTCCAAACCGGGCCACGTGATGCCAAAGCAAAAAGCAACGGTAAAAAATATTTATATTATGGCCAACAAATTTCACAATTTGCACATAGAGCACATAAGAAAATAAAAAAAATATTTTATATATATATATAAATAGTTTCGTTTAAATTTCTGCTTGCACAATTTGTTTATGATTTGTACGTGTGCACAACCCGAACGCAGACCATCGACTGACCACCGTGGACATCCCACAATTAGCCATACCCTAACTGACTGACTGACTGACTGACTTACCTATTGACTGACTGATTAACTGATAGACAAAGACAAGCTACATTAAAGCCAGGCAAAAACAAATTGCGACTCTTCTTCAATTGACTCACGAACTGGTTATGCTCTTACCAAAAAAGGGTTGTCTACAAACTGCTTGGTAATGAACCCTAAATATGTATATATACGTAGTATTCATGGAACTATTTCTATTTATTTATTTGCTTTAATTGAAATAAATAATTATAAATTAAAATGAAAATATATTTAAGTCATAAGATTGATCATAAGATAATGTATTAAGGATAATCGGTTTACATTTCGTGTGTTTGGATACAAATTTTCAAAACTTTTTGAATTTTAATTTCAATGAGGAAATTCTTTATTCGATTTATAAATCCAATCCAAATCCTTATCCAAAATCTTATCCCATTATTAAAGTTTGTTAAGAGTTTGAAATTTTTCTTGATATTTTATTCCAATTCTTTTATGTATTCTTTATAATATTGCCATTTCTTAGCAAAATTCGATATCTGAACAATAAATTATTAATTTACATAGTTTAAGAGCTTAACATTGTCTCTACCAAACCTAATCATAGTGTATACTTTGAATCATAAAGGAATCTAGTAGATGCTGCATTTATTTCGTAATTATCTTAATGCTTAATCGAGTTCCAACTGATGCAATAACAAGAATATTGCAACTACCAACTTCCTCACATATAATTGCAATCGATGCAACAAAAAGTTTCGAACAGCAATTATATCTTCAATGGGTTAGTGTATAAGCATTGCCTATGCATAAAGAAGAGGCTTGACAAAGTTAGCCACACATGACCTACTGCAATATTGGCTATAAGCAAGCAGTACTGCAACCTCAAACTGTCTTTAATGTCTACCCGACAAATCCAATTCCATGTCTTTATGCGCTTGAGTTGTCGCCAAGTGAATGAACCTCGAGAGCAATCCGACTTCGATTACTAGTGCGAATACTATGGGTGCTATTATAAGTAGTTAAGTAGGTGAAGCCCAACAAGTTGCACAGAAGGGCAAACCCTAAAGATTTACAATTGATCTGAATATATGTATATATATATATATATATATATAAATACTTATATATAAAAGTATATTCATTCATTCAATTAGATTATCTACCGGTTGAAACAAGACCAATTAAAGACCTGTGGCTGAAGTAACAGAATAGACAGGGAACAGACAATTACAGTTAGAAGCGTCTGATATAAATCGAGTAGCATGTCAAAAGCATGACTATAACTATAATTATATATATATATTCCCTTTATACAGTTATAGTATATAGAGTTTAGCCAAATTGTTAAATTGTTGAAATAATCTCACGACATGCACTGCACTTGGCGCGTATACCCATAAATATATAATATAATCAATTATATTTGGTAAAATGGTGGCGAGTGAGCAAGAAGGGAGACGTGCTTGGGAGCGTGATAGTTAAGTTGGGGGCAATAGTATTGGTGGGCGGTATTTTGTTGTGAATTGCTCGTTGACAAGGAGGGGCGTGTTAGTGTGTAGAACTAGTGTTTAGTGTTTATATTAACAATTTGCTAAACACTCTAATGAAACTGGCCATGAACAAGACTGACTGATGGATGTAGTAATGAATGAATGAATGGATATTGAATTAATAGCTTACCTCAAAATCTGGGCCAGGATATGATAATTGTTTTAGCTTTTCAATTTCATCCTTGAACTTTCTGCAAATGTCAAAAGGATAGAAATAAAAACATTTTAGCTGCTGACACATCAAATTAGTCATTTGATAAGCTTTTTGTGTTGTAACCTACTTATTTTGCTCATCGGTTCGACGACGCTTTTCAAACTCTCGTTCCAGTTTGCGTCTCCATGATTCATCATTTTCTGCAATGATTTCCAGGCAATGCTGCAATGTGCTCAGCACACCGGATGTTGTGGCTCGGAATGTTATAGACTCGCCCTAAAATACAAAAATACGATAATATACTTATATATAAATATACATATATGTATATATATATATATATATATATAGAATTGTTATTTAATCCACACAAACCTTAAAATCGATCGGCTTAAGGCCATCACCCAAATCCAGTGGCTGCCCATTGGCTTTGTTCAGCTCGGAACAGGCATCAAAGTAACGCTGCAACGTTTCAATCTGGCCAATTAGTATATCTTTAAAGGTCTCTAGTTCGCCAACTTTTTCGCGCAGATTACGTTGAGTCTTCTTCAAGCTACCTCCACTGGCCAGTGATATGGTATTTGATTGCAGTGACATTGTGCTACCATGACGTCGTAGTGAGGTTGTATCCGTGCTACCAGTACCCTCCTTGTAAAGCTGCAACACCTCCACCCAATGCATACGATCCTCACTGGTCTCAGCGCGCAGACACCAATTGTTTAAATTGTTGACAACCACATCGAAACGCAGTTCATCCGATTCGTGTGCCTGTTGATGACAGAAACAAACGTTGACTCATTTTTGTTTACAATGACAAAGATATAAATAGATAAACCGTAATAATCGTCTAATGATGTTGACACTGACTGTGAGATTTTTTGGTCTTAATGATTTACAAACAAATTTCATACACATAAATAAAAAATAATAATAATTTTCCCATAAAGTTATAAGATATACTTAAAGAAAACCAAAATACCCAACGATAAGTGTATTAAAATACTATAAATATATAATATATAATTGAAATGAACTAACAATGCATTATAAATAGGGAACAGTTGGACATTAACACCCTCGCGCAAGGCATAAATGTCGAAAGTTTTTACGAAACGACATGTTGGGCAGGGCACGACAGGGCTCGTCAGGGCCAGACAAGGCCAAGCCTGGCCACTGTTTGCTACATTTGATGACTTCAATTTAGTTTATTTTTGTCACTTATTTATGTATATATTGTATATACCCGATATATATATATGTATGTATGTATGTATTATATGTACGAGTATATGGAATGTGGGTAACCACAATTTCGTGGTGGCTGGCTGACGACGGTTAACGTTAATTGATTGCGCTGCATTGATTGCGGCAAGCAGAGAGTTACAGAACGAGAACGAAAGGGAGAGGGAAAGAATGTTATTCATTACATTTTGATTAGTTCAATTAAAGGCACTTTCTTGAGAAGGTTTGCCGCTTTTCAAAATGCTTTTACGCACCTTAATGGCAGCCTTGGTTAAGCTAATGGCGCCGCGGCAACCAAAATCAGACTCTGATTCAGATTTATAATAGGATAGTGTACCATCTTTAAGCACTATATAACGCGGCTGCCAGCCATAAATGTAATTGGTCCATTTGCTTAAATAGCCACGCAGTTCAATACTATTATCCAAATATTCTTCTTCCTCGGATGTATCACTTTGTGAGCCAGCAACAGTTGCATCAGTACTGGGCGTCGTCATCACAGCTGTTGCTGAACCAGCTTCCGTCCTGTTGACCACTTCGTCCATGTCAACACTGCGCGATCAATTACCTGTAAGAGTTTGAAAGGTATCCTAATCACAGAGATTTAGTGACAATATTAGATACTTTGTATCGCGCCACGTCCACGTAATACAAGTATAAACAAATACAACAATAGCAACAACGACAACAACTGGTACGCCGGCCGCTTTCGAAAGCCAATCATCTGTCGCGTCGAGGTCGTGATAATACTCGATTCAATAATTATCAAACAATGGCCAGACTCTGAGACACTCTGAAAAGTTTAATTTTGCTTCTGTTGTTGTTGTTTTTACTATTTATTTTTTTTATTATTGGCGGTGTTGTTGTTGTGGTGGTTGCTGTTATTGTTTTAATGGGCGTTGGGCCGTATTGGCTATAGCGTTCTTTTTAATTAATATATATATAAATATATATATATATATATATATATATATATATATATATTTATATGTGTGTGTATATATATAAATATATATATATATACATATATATATATATATAATATAATACATATGCTCTTTGACTTTATGACGTTGTGCCCGGAGCAACGTCACTGTGCCTCACCTGCAACAAGCGTATTACTGTTTGCTGTCGCTTTGTTCACACATTTGTGCGACACGTAACTTTCCTTTGGGTTTTATGTTAGTGCAAACCTTGTAAATAACTAAAAAAAAAAAAAATGAAAACACTTTTGGTCCGCACGCGTGATAAACCAAGTAATCAGCTGTTCGCCTTTTATCGATAACAACCAATCGGAATTAAATGAAACATTTTTTAAAACAGTGCTGCAAAAGACTTCAAAGCTTCAGCGCCAGAACTAAATTATTTTAAAGTGAATTGGATAATTATAAAATGAGTTATTATATTTAAGGTAAATCAAATGAATTAATTTGTGCTTTATTTTGGTTTAAATTATAAGAATTTAGGTTAATAATTATTAATTTGTTATTGAAGTTTTAATTAATTAAGAAACTATTCAAACTTATATACTGTGTTGCTTATTGCTTTGCTTACAAAGCTGTATAGGTACACGCATACCCCTATAAGTATCGTGTTATCCACTAAGTGTTACACATTCCAGTTGCTTTGTTGATCCTAAAGTTAAGTGTAAAGTGAACGTGTCTGGGTACGACAGCCTTATATAATATGGGTGATCATAAAATTGCAATAAGTGAAACTTCATTAAGCGAAGCAAACTCCCGCACATTTTTACCAGAGGAATATTCCTACTTTCAAGAAGGCATCAAATGGGTGTCTGATATGATGGAGATTGATTATTCCGACGCTGACTGGCTTGTGGATGCTGAATTCATATGTAATCGAATAAGCGAAGTTATGTGCAAAAAAGATTGGATATATAAATTTGTGCTCGAACATCTGCTGTCAACAGCAACATTTTTTAGAGGATCTAAAATAGATTTACCCCTAAACTTTGAACAATACCTACGATTCGAAATGCCTTTCCCTGTCACGCCAATTTTCAATGCTACCCAGCCAGGCTATATCAACCTTTACGCACCCATTTCACATCCTATGATAAGTAAAAATTACGTAAATCCGGAAAACGTGCAGCTTTTACTACGCGGAAACCTGCATGATGCTATCAACCAGCTGAAGTGCATCCATTCCTTAAGTGGTTCCCAATACAATCTTAGCTATCGTACTCATGAAATTGGAGATCAGGGTTTCGTTCATGAAATACTAGCCTGTGAGAAGCGTGAATCTGGAATACCTAGCACCATATCTTTTGTATTCCTGCCAGCTCTTCAGTTTAATTTAATTGAATTTCCATTACCCACATTTGTGCTCTCAGGACCAGCCTGGCCGCACTGCAGTAACATGTACTATTGGCTAGCTTTGCTGCAGGTCTATCCACAGTACGATCATCGCAGATTTTGTCCCTATGTGCCACGCATGCAGTTTATCCAAGATGAACGTATGCTCAAATATCGCAATGTATTACGTCTGCTGCTTAAGATTGGCATTGGGAACAATATTCTTGACATATCTGACATATTTGTACTAAAAGGTCTGCATTTCTTTCGCCTACGCTACAGTATGTGCTGTGACTGCAATCTATCCCTGGCCACTTTGTTTATGGAGGTAAGTGCCACTATCACAACTAATTCTATTTATTCATAAAACTACAATTCAAAATAAATAATATATTTGGTCTTCCAGCTGCTCAACATTCACACAAACATCACGTACAACGATGCATTGCAGAAGCTGCTCATATTTGGTGGCTGTCAACAGCATTGCATGCAGGAGGCACTAAAACTAGACCTAATAGCCCGTAATGTGTCAATGTTCTATAGCATGAACTGCGTACACGTGGAGCATCTGAAACATCTGTTTGGTCTAATAGGATAAACAATACGCATACCTTAGCAATCGCACAATGAAGTAATAGACGCTTACGCTTCACCAGTGTCTAGAGCTACAAGCGACGGCGGCTCACATTACGTATACGCAATAATAAACGAAATTAATCTCTGCAGCAAATATTAGGTTTGTTTATTTTAAATACTATTTTTGTATATATTTATAGCACATAAATATTTATATGTGTATAAATATTGAGCGGTTGCTACTGGAAAAACACATTTTGCAGCTGGTAGCTATCGCTAATGCGAATCTATTGCTAAAAGTTGTTATTCATTTAGTTAATCGCATTCCTGGAAACTATATGCCACAATTATGTTTACTTTTATTTACAGGCAGTAACAAAAAATATTGCGTAAAAGCTATAAAGTTAACAACGCCTATGGCTAATACAATAAATAGTTAAATACAAAAAAACATATTAATTAAGTTAATTACAAACAAATGACTTTCAATGTGCAACAGGCGCAACACAGGCGACAATTGTTGCTATCTTAACTAGGAGGTGGTGGTCCAATAATCATAAACTGATTGAGTTTACATGTACACAGCATTTCGGTTGAGCTCATCCTGTTGCTGCTCCTCCTGCTCTTGCATCTTCTCCTGTAATTGTAACTGCTCTGAGCTCTCAGGTAACAATAATGCCTGCTGCTCATGATACTCTCCCACCGGTCTGGACGTAGTCGTCGTCGTTGTCGTTGACGTTGACTTTGACGTTGTCGCCGCCGCTTGTGCACTATATTTGTTGGCCAACGCCTTGAATATGCTCTTAGGGCAGGCTTTGTAATAGGGAAAACATTCACCCGGTGCCTGTTTGCCCTCACCCACGCGCTGTGCCCGCACATATTCGGGTATTAGCTCCGAAAACGGCGATTTGGTAACCCTAAAAATGGTTGTACTTTAATTAAATCCTGACTAGAATAGTGCTTGCAGGAAGTATACTCACGTTAGAAACAGCTTTGTCATTTCGCCAAAGACACCGAATTTCTCCAGGCTGCGTGAATGCATCTCGCATATGGTGCGCAGCAGACACGCCTTGCCATCCATACCAAAGGTGGACAAGAAGTCCTCGACGACACCATAAAGTAGCACACGTTCACCGCCATGGAAGATGTGTTGCAGGCCAGCGGGCAGCTCTGGATAATCGAGCAATTCCTCTTGTACCTTAAAGGGTTTATTTGGCTTTAATCCTTCCTCGTTGCTGCTCCGTTGTTCGCTCAGATCTCGCTTGCGTCGCTGTACATGTAAATAACGTGATACGTATTCGCCCACCATCTGGCCAGCACCATGACCAAAGGAACGAGCAAAGAACGGTAAATCACCCAAAGGATTTTGATTGTCCGTCAATCCCAGCTTGTCAAAGTCAACTGTCAATGGCAAAAAGAGAGAGAGAGAGAGAGAGAGAGGGAGAAATTGCAATCAATAACTTTAAATTGAGCGATCAATGTGTGCTTGATTTAACGACTCACTTGTGACTGGAAAGCTAATAGTTAAATTGGAGAAGAAACCCTCAGGCGGGTGCCTAACCAATGGCATCGCAATGGTTGGTGTAAATGTCAATGATGTGCCCGGTGGCAGTGCCAGACGACCATCGTCCGTAATCCAAACGAGACGTTTTTTTCGTATATGCGCCGCACTTGCGTCTGTTTCCGTTTCCGTATCCGCATCCATACCAAACTGAGCCGGAGCATCTGCATCCATCAACTGTGCAGCCAAAGCTTCGTTTAAATGATGTACTGCAGCAGCTGCATTAAGGCAGATTAACACAAGTAGCAGCAATGGTAATTGCAATTGCAGGTAGGCTGTTGCACGCATTCTACGTAATCAGAATTATAATTATATAAAAAAAAAAAAAAAACGAAAGACTTAAGCAACAAACTTGATATATGAGGTTCATGCTAAGAACAGAGCAACACAAAATAAAAGACATCAAGACAACAAACTTGTCTTAGATAGGTGTAAAATGATAAAAAAAAATATAGTTGAATTAAACCGTTGTCTTTATGAAATTTATTATTATTTAACTGTTGTATAACAGCAACTTAACCACCGTCCAGCATCTAGTTCCATTCTCTTTTATGGCGAATAGCTCTTGGCAGGCTAAATTCAAAATCAAAGCCATAGCCATAGTCATAGCCATAGTCATAGCCATAGCTATAGCCATAGCCATAGCCTTAGCCATTGCCATTGCCATGGATAAACCAAAGTCAGGAACAGCTGCTAAATATAACAACTGGTTTGGCTTCTCAATTGGCTGTCGAACATATCCAGCATATTGTTTGGGAAAGCTTGAAGCTCACCTCGAGCATTGCATTCTGGTAACTTGCATTTATATGCACAGTTAATAGCAGATTCTTATTACAAGCTGCAAGACAAGCAGTTTAACAAATTCGAATTCGAATTCGATTTTTTTTCGGTTTATTTTATTTTTTTTTTTCTTTTTTAATTTGGTGCGTTTGCAGTGAAAGCATCGATTGATTCTAGGCGCTTGGTAAACCTGACTTGCTGCGGATTTCGCCCAAAATGGAACACTTTTTAAATTGAATGTCATCTATGGCTAGCAAATTTCACGACGCACTTTTACCGCCGCACTCACACTTATGCGCACACTTAGAGTCGCACCTCGAGCATTGCCACAAAATTTTGCTATTAAGTGTGAATGATGCAACTGTAACAGCTTGAAGCCTAAGAGCCGGTTCCACTGGCTGGTAACCGTTAGGCGACCAATCTTTGAATATGCTCGATACATATTCAATAGTTATTCATGAATGCCGCCCAATTCTAACATTCATTGATTAACCAAAGCATAATGTTAACAATGGTCAACTGGTTATACTTTTTCGATATCTGGTTCAAACATGTTATTGTTACTTAAAACAATATTTATTTAAACATTTTGCAAGGGTTTGTTCAGAGTTTCTCTCTCGGAAGAGCGCATAGAGATCGATGGCGCCTGGACACTGATAGCCAGTTATTAAATTATTATAATTGAGCCAACAGGCAGGCTAGACAGCTGGGGCGTATGCTACGTGTGTTGCTTCTGGCCAAAAGTGCTCCATGATTAGCCGTCAAGTTGACAGGTGCAGCAGGTGCTATAGAAATTGGGTCAAAAGCAAATCTAATTGCAACGCAAGCATACAATATCGTATAGAGTATGAAGTATGAAGTATAAAGTATGAAGTATAGAGTAAAGAGTAAAGAGTATATGCTGGGCACATTTTAATATCACTGTCAAAGAATTCCTGTTGTTATATGCCATGAAAGCAACATCAGCAACAATTACAATGTTGCTCTTGTTTGCTATTTTAGATGATCGCCAAGTCTTCTGTCTGTGCTGCTGACAGTGACAAACGCGCTGTGAATTGCGGACGTTTGACTGCTGGACATATACGGCCAACGGCATTGAATTTGTTAAGGATAGTTTTGATTTCTATGGCAAATCAGAGTAACAATAACAACAAACACGCAACATATGTCAGTCTGGTATGTGACAGAGATAGAGATATAAAAAATCAAGCAGAGTGTAAAAGTGATAAAAATGAAAAGAGTGAAAAGACTTGAAACTTATGGCGAATTAGTACAAACAGATCTTTAATTGGACTACAAATATAACACATGTACATATATATATATATATATATATATATATATATATATATATATCTATAAATAGTAATTTACAGTATGTTTCCTGCTTGACAAGATACAAACAAAATGCAAGACAATAAAAAGGAATTCTTTAAACACTTGTATCTCAACTCGGAATGAAATTGAAATTTAGGTTAACAGGTTGAGTGCAAAAGTGAAAAAAAAACATTGTATAAATCAATATTTTTTATTCTTTAATTATACAAAGTGCAATGTACAACAGACTGAGCACTTCTTCTGTGTATATATATGTGTGCGTGCGAGTGTTTGTGTTGATGTCTGCTTAACAGGTTCGTGCCCTAAGTCTTTTATTTTATAACCCCACGTTGCACCACCCGCACACGATTGGTGCTGAATAATTAATTAAACCAAAATAAAAAATGTAAAAAAAAATCACAAAGAGCAACTGGGAATGGCATTTAGGCTATGGAAAGTGCAAGTGGTGTCCACTACAGCGCTGGACACGCATATTTCGCCAGTTGTCAGTGCGTGATGCGCATATATAAACCGTTTGCTTGTGATATAAATCCAAACCAAATCGATCGAACCCGAAAGAAAAAAAAAACATAAGAAAAAACAGTAAAAAAAAAGAAATAAAATCGAAATTTTAACCTATTCAAAGGGTAGAAAGTAATTGCATATTGTATGCTAGTCGCATAATAATTAAGAGTATTTGTTTTATTTAGTTTTTGCCACGACGAGTATTACACATTCTAATAGCGCTTACATAAGCCAATTGTATTAGCAGAAATAAAAGATCTTGGATTGAGCTACTCCTTGACCCACTTAATCAATAAGTAAATACTTCTATAAAACTCACTTTTCTTGTCTAACTATGTCTTAATGGTCTAAAAGTAGAAGTACAGCCTATGGATTTGCTGACACGTTTTTCACTTTTTTTTTAGGTTGAACTTTTTTATTATATATTTGGCCTTTTTTTCTTGTAGCGACTAGTCCAACGCACGTTTTTTATCCTTAAGTTGAAACTGCTGCAAGTTGCATGCTTTTGGCTTAAAGAAGGTAGCAACAACCGCGCGCGCAAACGTTTGAAATTCAACTAAAGCGTCCAATGGTTGAGGCAAACGATAAAAGTAGCGGCAAAGCCGCCACGACAATACATATGGTTGGAAGCGGAGGTTGGGAACGAAAACAGCGAGCAGTAGGCAGTAGGCAGTAAGCAGCAGGCACCAGGCGAGACATTGGCAGAAGCTACTCCTCATAGCCAAAACAACAAACCAGTATAAAAGTGATGCAAGGGGGGATCAATGCATACCTTATTTGTGTGTATGTCTGTGTGTGTGTTTGTATATGCTTTTGATTTCCTCCTCTTTGACCAAAAAGAAACACAGGCCAATAGATCTACTTGGTGTGGTTTACCAGGCGTGCTAGGAAGTCTATTGAGTGAGTCACAGTTCTCTGTTAAACATCTATTGATTTGGGTCGCACACGGCCAGGCGCCAAATGCTATACAATGCTTAATAGACAGCTAAGGCTCACAATTAATTTCACTCGCTGTTGGACATCGTTCATTAGTATTAACATTAGTTTCAGTTAGACCATTAGCTCAAACTCTTTAGACAAGATTCTTGGGCTAGTTGTTTAACTTTCCATGCCAATTCAATGCGACAATGCACACAAACCAAATTAATATGCGGTTTTCCAATCCACTTCGCAACCAAGCCTGTAGGTAGGTGCCTACTTCTTCAGCTGTCTAAATGTCCAGCACTCCACATATTCAGTTGTCCAGCTGTGTAGTTGGCTAGCTACTTTGCATTTTTGTTAAAGGGGAATATGTAAAGAACATGTTTTGTGGCCTGCATTGTGCGTGAGCCGTAACAAGCCAAAGATGCAGCTTCCGTTACGCTTTGAAAGTGAGTCTAAGTCTAGAATCTCATTTGTTAAATAACTAGGTCAAGGTTCTACATATGGAAAGCTATAAAAATTTCTTAGGGGAAAATTTAAAGAAATATTTAAACAGTTGTAAATATTAACGGCACAATTAAGTCGATTTATAAGACCAAATGGCGCCATCATTTACTACGTGGTGAAAATTTATTGAGCTACATGTAAATACAATAAATCGTTATCACAGCCCTACAGTACGTGCTGAACACATTAATGAAGCGAAACAAACTAATAGATATTTTTTTTCGCACACTTTTAAGCTTTCCTTTTGCTATTGCTTCATTTAAATAAATAACAATCCATTTAAATTACTCTTACGCAATAATCAAAACTCAAGTAACTCTAACTATTCACTTACGAATAATTTCACAAAAAATTCAAGTTTAGCGCGTATTTTTTCAGTGCTGTAAAGCTATGTAGCCCGATGACGATTTTTTTACATTAAATAGCGATAAGCTATCGATATGTAAGTATTCATAGAAGTTTCATTTAAAATAAAAAAAATTGAACATAAGCAAAATATGTATTTTTTGTTTTGTATTTATTACTTTCAGGCATTACCATGCTATCGATGGTTTACTGGTAATAATTATTGAATAGTAGCTTAGCCAATTGTTAATTCATTTTTTAAAATGTTGATAAACTTTTCAGCACCGACTTCATTGGACTCGTGATAGTATGGTAGCTCGCTTAAACGTGCCAACCAAGCGGTAATTTTTGGATATTTATCGGGATCAATATCCAAAAATGCCGGTATCGATGAGACTGTAGCCACACAGCAAAAATCAGCAACAGTTAAATTATCACCAGTCACGTAAGGATTATCACCCAAAAAGGTTTCCAAAAGATCGCAGCCATCGATTATATTATCAATTTTCTCTTGGGGCACCAGATTTACTTGTTTCTTGAAAAATGGTGCACAAATGTTTCTCACCGACATGAACAGCACACTAGCATCAAAATACAATCGCTGCTGTAGATGAGCACGTTTTACCAGATCCTTAGGATACAACTCATCAGTTTTTCCATACTTGTCCACCAAATAGCAGCAAATCGCATGAGAATCCCATATTAAAGTACCATCATCTTCTAATAATGGCACTGTGTGCTGGGGATTCTTCTTCAGGAAATCTTCATTTATATGCTCGCCTGCCAACAAATTAACATCTTTATAATCAAAAGGCAAGTCCAATGCACGTAAAGTTAACAAACAGGCGCGTGCTGGAGGACTTATGTCCATACTATAGAGTACTATTTTTCCCATTATATTGATAACACTGTTGCGAACACAAGCAAGATCAACCTACGAATGAATTCGGGCTGTTACCGTTTACTGTTTATTATCACAATGCCAGACGGCTAGAACTTTTTAGGCTTCATATAAGCAGTGTTGGTTGAGCTTTTTTCTATAGAACTGACCGTCTGAGTGCAACGTAATATATACAATACTTATACAAAGCTTTTTTAAACCACAAACAGCATATTAATTGATATAAATACACAATTGGATTGTTTGTAGTATGTTCAATTTGCAAGTCATTCGAGATCCAACTGCTAACCTTACATGAAAAGATTTTTCAAATTAATTCATACTAATAGGTTTTATTAAACATAATAAATTTATTTATGTTCCGAGAATATCCTATTTTGTCAATAAATGTTCTAATAACATATTAAACCGATGACATAATGTTAATAATAATGATGAGATAACTTAGTAAAAAGAAACATTATCGATGATAATTAAACATTTAGTTTAAAATATTCATTTTCGTTATTAAAACAAAAAAGTTAAACTTTATTAAAAACAATATGAACTTTTTATCACATCAAAAATATAGTTATACAAAGATATATATACTCGCATTACTTATTGCTCATATTCTGCGTTCATATTCATATATATATATATTTAAAAATGTGTTTATACAACAATAATTTAGTTTTACCCGTTCGTAACAAAATTATTTCTTTGACCTTGTGAAAAATTTAAGTTATTACAACTTCCCGCCCTGCAGAAATAGTGTTGGTAAATGAAATTTGTAAGCAGTAGTGTGTAATGTCAGAAGCTGCCACACACCTGCAAGCACCAAAATGAGTAAAGAACCCAATAACAGTTATAATATACCCTGTATTATATAAACTTTGAATAATTTTTAAAGTTTATTGTAGTTAAAGCATTTAATCCTTTTTAATTATATAAAAAATGAAGTGGTATTTGCATTATTTGATTATTAGAACATCTAATGCTCTTCCCACAAAATATAATTTAATTTTTGGCTAAACATGTTATGTGAACTAGTATACCCTTTGTTGTAATATGAGCATATCACAGCAATCGTCTTTGTGCAACGCATTTTCATTGCTGTCAACAGCAAATTAAAGCAATATATACAACATTTTCAATGCAAAACAATAACTAACTGCACATCATTTGAAACCACAAACGCATTAATGTTATATGTATATATGTGTTATGCTAACTATTACAACGTTCCTGTCCGGCCGTATCCCATATTTGTAACTAAAGTTAGGCATAACACATATATACATATAACATTAACGACATTGATAATTATAAGTGGCACTTACCTTGACTTGTTTACCTTCAATCTCAATGGTTTTCATTGAGAAATCAACACCAATGGTATTCCCATGTCGCTCCACATAGTTACCTGTTTTAAAACGTTGCAAAATTGT